>MNCI01013313.1:564558-600775 GCA_015680685.1 Gnetum montanum
AAACCCAAATAAATATCATCTTAAGTAAATATTTGAAATTTGATTAGCACTTTCCTAACAAATAAAATTTGAACATTAAGTCAAAAACATTTGTAGCAAAAATAGAAGACCTAGGGAATTGATTTGAAGCTATCATTTCTTTCAAGTTGTTAATAAAAAATTCCAAAAAAGTTTTAATGATCAAATTTAATAAACATGTAAATAGTAGATTTCTAATAAAGAAATTTGAACATTAAGTACAAAACATTAGTAGGAAAAATAGAAGGCCTAGAGAGCCAAGATTTTGAGCACTCACCATGTTATACTTTTGTAGGTTGATCGAGTTGCTATGAGCTTAACTTCCTTCTATATGATCATGTAAAATTATTCTTATAGTCTAGGAAGAAGGATTATCTCCAAAGATCAATAGTTGTCATGAGTGAGGAGTTCCCACTGGATAATGACATTTCTTGTGTGGATTTCCAGGATTTGACCAATAATAGATGCCAAGTTATAGATCATTATCCATTTATGATTTATGTGCCATCATTGAGTTTTGCAATGACCTTTTTCATTAACATGCAACATATGCAAGGATATCAACTTACCATTAGTGATGTGTTTCTTTTAGATCCACTTGATAAAACTTTTCAACCATACATTTTCTTTCACTTTCCTCCAATTTTTATTAAACTACACCATTTACTATTTAAAATGTTAAGAATCATTCATTTATGATTAATCTACCATCATTGACTTTTTAAATGGTTTTTTCCATTCACATGCAACATATGTAAGGAGATCCACTTACTACTGGGGACATGTTTCTTCTATACGTATTTGCAAATTGGATAATGTATTCATTCTATGCAAATTGGATGACATGTTGATTCTATATCCATTTGCAAATTGGATAGAAGTTTTCAACCAAACATGTCTATCTCTTTAAATAAATGACATCATTTATTATTAAGACTGTTAGTGATAAGAAGTCATGTTTGTGGGTCTATCCATATGTACAATTAAACATAGTTGTGATTGTGGGCTACATTAAGACTTTGTATAATACCAAGAAAACTATTCCAGATGTCCCAATAAAAATAAAAATATGTAAGAACATCCATAATGTGTTTCTTCTATATCCATTTATAATTCAATGATGTAGTTTTTCTAAATCCACTTGTAAATTAGATAGAAGTTCTTAACAAAACATGTCTATTTCTTTGAATAAATGATACCATTTACTATGAATACTGTTAGTAATGAAAAGTCATGTTTGTGGGGCCTATCCATATATACAATTAAACTTAGATGTGTTTGTGGCCTATGCAAATATACAATCAAACTTGATATATTAATACTTTGTACAATACCAAGAAAGCTATTCCAAAGATGCCAAAAAAATAAAACCATGCAAGGACATCCATGACATGTTTCTTCTATACGCACTTGCAAATTGGATAAAATTTTTCAACCAAACATGTTTATTTCCTTGAGTAAATGATGCCATTTACTAGGAATGTAATCAAAAGTTGTGTTTGTGGGCCTAACCATATTTTTATAATCAAAGTTTTTCCACATGACTGATGTTTCATTGAACACACATTAAATTAATACTTTGTACAATACAAAAAAACATATTCTAAGTTGGAAAAAAAAACTAATGAGTGTGAAAGGACAAACTCATGCCTCATTTTCCTTTAAACAATAAAACTAGCATTGCTACAATTAAAGATCACATCAAAAGGTGCCTCAGGAAATTTGTCACTTGGTTTCTATTTAGAGGATGTAAGATAGAGAAATGTTTGCACAAAGATTGTTACATAAAGGTATACATAATGGAGACAAATTAAAGTGGCTCATTTCTAGAAAATGTATTTTTATTTATGAGATAGTGGAGAAGAAAGCTTTCATGCAAAGTACAAAAAAGATAGACAAATATGTTCAGTGTAATAATGCTTTGATTACAATTGATGATATGGTTGACAATTGGTAACATTATTCAAGGGCTTTCTCTTTGACATGCATGAATACAGTGTCATTATTGTTGTTGATGTGGTCATGTTATCATGACTAATAAGTGGTTAGATTATTGAAGTTTGGAATGTATTGATACAATGTTAGTATTGTGCTCAAGAAGTAGATTGAATCTTTTGTTATCATATATAGTAATGGTTGAAAAGAAGGAGAAATCATTGTGAGGATAGTGATAATATGACAAAAAGTAATACATTATGATTTATATATATATATAGTGCATTGGAAAGAACATGTTCTTTTAGCTAGTCCTCTTAATAGATTATAAATGGTAACATGCATATAGGTCAAGTGAATGACATGTGTTGGCAAGTCTGAATCAATAGAATGATAAGAATTTGTGTTTTCTGTGAAAGTATATAAGGTAACCATAATAGATTTGAAAATGCTACTAAAAAACTTGGATTAGAAATGGTGATGTTTGTTGTTTTTAATTTTCAAGTTATGTATAACAAATTTATATGTTTTTGTTTATTTAACTTTGTTGTTTTGGTATGAAGTTTGGAAGAAAGATTGAATTAATATATGGAGGAGGAAGCATTGGGCTAATGGGTGTTGTAGTTGACACTGTTTTTAGTAGGGGAGGAAATGTTCTTGGGTAAGATTATGACTTTGGATTCTTATTAAGGTATTTTCCTCATGAACTTATTATTTGATTATTATTTGTATCTTGAATAATAGAGTGGTATCAAATTTTTTTGCATTTGAGCAGGTACTATTCTAATAACAATCATCTTTTGTTTGTGTTGTGTACCTATGTGTATCATACCAATAGTTTAAGTCTTATATTGTGATTTTTACTACACATAGATCATTCGTAAAATAATTAGCAATGTTCATATTGTTAATAATATGCACAAGAGGAAAGCAATGATGACAGAGTACGTAGATGCCTTTATTGCTTTAATAGGTAGTTGTTATATTTGTATTTCATTTTGTAATATTTAATGTATATCATTGTAGTTGAAATAATTTTATATTCTTATTACTAGGTGGTTTTGGGACCATGGAAGAAGTTATGGAGGTTATTAGTTGGAGACAACTTGGAATTCATAATAAGCTAGTATGTTTGATGATGTTGTAATATTAGGCATAATTTATTATCATTAATGTTAAAAATTGGTTAGTAATTTTTAAAATTTATTTTCAAGTTGGGCTATTAAATGTTGAAGGCTATTATGACTTTTTGTTGACATTTTCAGATCATGTTGTGAATGATGGTTTTTTTAGTAGTTAAGAATGTAATATCTTTTTTGAAAAGACTTGTCCAAGAAAGTTAATAAGTAAGCTTCTAGTATGGAAATAGTATCGATAAATTGCATATATTTTTGTTTATTTTTTCCTAAATTTTGGTCAATCTTATAAGTTATGCATTTGATAAATTTTTCTAGGCATGAAGAGACAATAGCTTGGATTTTAAAAAAATTGTGGTTGGCTCCTATGTTAACCAAAGCATCCATCATCTTCACTGGAAATTGTATTGGAACCATTTGAACTAGCAAGCTAGGCTCCCACATTGGTTGAACTTAATGATTATAAGCAGTTGTGAATGTACCTTAATGATATTAGGAAAAGGGAATAATTATTCATAAGAAAAAGTGACTATTTTTGTAGTAGTTAGTATCATTATATTATTGCTAATGTAAAGACCTATGTATATTTATCAGTAATCCTCACAAAAAAGATGATATGTGGTTCTTATTCATTAATCATATGTAGTATCACATGAAATAAGTCTAAGTATTACAAATAGAACATAATCATAAAGAGAAAGGGCAATTCATTTTATTAACATTACAAGACAGAATATATGCTAAAGTTTATGGATCTTTGTCATAATCAGAATCTCTAGCATAAGGACTTGCCAATAACACTTGATGGAGTGGATGTTGTAGGTCTTCCAATGTTAGTCCACCGTTAAGTTAAATATTCAATATGTGATGAATTGTGTTTTTTAGTGCCTAAGATATCTCAACCCTAATATTAGATCTCATGCTATGTTATCATATATTCAATATCGCAAGATGCATGCCTCCCTATAAATACAACACTTAGGCACATGATATGAAGAACTTTCGTTCCATGTTTAGGTAGACTTTTGTAGTTTGTTTTCATAGTTTTAGCGATAGAGTGAATGCTCATAGTGTGGTGTTAAGAAATTGTATGAAATCTTTATTTAAGTAAACTATACATAAGCATAGTTCATGATTGAAAATAAAGATTAAGATTGCTTTTCATCATTATAGCATTCACTTAATTTTACTATTTACTTAACATATTTTTTACTATTTTCTTAGTTTAATCATTTACATTTCTAAGTACTTTTTATTCTTGTTCATTAGTAAAGAAAAATGGGCACAACTGGTTTCGAGCGTTTAAGTGTAATTTTTTGGTAATTCTAGTAGTGTTATTACTTGGTTCGTCTAATAGCATAATGCTTGGTAAGCTATTAATGGTTACATAAGCCCAATGCATGTATGATAAGCTAGGATCAAATGCTCATCAATCTAGGCTAATTTAGATTTACGTCATTTTCATTACTTAGATTTAAATTTCATTCTCAATGATGTTTATTGTAAGGAATAATTAGGTCCTATTAACATAAATTATCATATGCCTCACTTTGGACTAAACCATATGTGACAAGGCTACCACTAATTAAAATGGGAAGACAATGTTTTGCGATCAATTCTTAACAATCTAGATGCCAAAGCTAGTCCCATCCATGAAATTTGACCAGATTATGTGTGAACACTTGTGATTCATATACTTGGATGTAGGGTGTACATGTCACTCATCATTGGCATCATTGTCAAGGATGATGCTCATTATCTAGATTAGTTATATTATAAATGATCATAGTAAAATTGTTAATGATTTATCTTTTAGAAAATATTAACATTTTAAGTCACACATGATAAATCAATTTTTTTCTCAACCACAATATCAAGTATCTAATATCAGTACACAAGATATGATGTCAGATATCCAATATCACAAATGTGTGTGGGCCTATAAATACAACACTTAGGCACACCCTCCACATACAATTTCATTTTATAGTTAGCAAAATTTATCAATTTATTTTCTTAATTTTAGCACATAGCACTTAGGAGTGTATGCCTATAGTATGATGTTTAGTAATTGAATGGAGTCTTTATTCGAGTGGAATGTACTTGAACTTGTTTCATGCATGAAAATAAAGATCGTGATTGGTTCACATCATTATAGCATCACTTACTATTTATTATATACACTTAGAATAATTTTACTACTTTAACTTAGCTTAATGTTTACTATTTTCTCTAATTACTAATTTACTTTCTATGCACATTATCATTTCTGTTGTTAAGTGGAATGGATACAACTGATTCCAAAAGTTAAGAGTGATTGTTTGATAACTCAATAGTATTATCACTTGGTTTGCCTAGTAGTGTAATACCTAGTAATCCTAGTAATGATTGCATGAGTCTAAGATGTGTCTAAAGAATTAGGAACAAATGTCCATCACATAGGCTAGATTAGATATGTTTACTGTCACTTAGATTTTGGAACCATTCCATTCACTTTATGTTTTCTAGGAGAATCATGGCCAACACAACATCATCTATTATATGTCTGATTATGAGTTAAACCATACACCTCAACTTTACTAGGTCATGTGGAAAGACAACAATCATGAACTCTAACTAATAACTAGCATAATTACATTGCCTTATCCATGGAATTTGACTAGGATCATGTGTGAACACTCATATCTTGTATGGTTCAGTGTAGGGTACTCCATCACTCATCATTGGCACTGTTGTTAGGGACATATCAATGTTTTGCTAAGTAATTCATTTTTCAAAGTTCATTCTATTTCAAACTCAAAGTCATACATAACAACTATAAGTAAAGCACACTTTTAACACAAAGTATCTAAAAACTATAATATAGCTTGACATAATGATCAGCCATCATTTGCCAAGGAGACAAGAAGAAGTAGTGATAGAATCATTGATGAAGAAGAATGGGGGATGTCAATGCAGACATGAATCACATATAATCACAGTGATTCATACCATCTAGACTTTAACTTCATCTTCCATCAAGACAAGAAAATGAGATGGAGAGACATGCAAGGAAACATAGTCCTGCCTTCAAAACATGCAACATTGAACATGCTACAAACTAGTCTAAGGGGAATGCATTTGGACTAGATCTAGGAAGGGTATCATGTGACTCAAAACATGACCAAACCCTATGAATCCATAAAGGATTAGATGAGAAGAGATGCTACCATGGAGATCAAACATATACACAATAAAGAAAAGCAAGCCAACACTTCTGTTGTCATAGAAGAACTTGATGCTAATCAATTCATTTTGGAAACCTATCAAAGTCCAACTTCATTCTACTTTAGAATAGACACATAAGGAGAAGGATACTAAATTAAGATACAAGTGGGTCTTTAGGCCAAGGGTTCATGCTAAATCTTACAGAGAAACATACAAGAGTCATGAAAGGAAAACCAGCTAGCACCGTTCTCTTACTATCTCATTAGCCTCATCACGATCATCATAGGACTCTGACAGGAGATGACATAAATACTAGGACTCTAATAGGGAAGAATGGAAAACTCATGGTCATCATGACCAATATTCAAGGTACTCTAATTTAGAACATGAGGATTATTTATGAAGAAGATGAAGAAACAAAATAAAGGATCAATAGAGGCATGAACATAGAAGGTGTCACTACTACAATAGAGCATATGAACCTGATCACAATGATGAACCCCTTATAACAACCTGAAGCATGATCAATATTCAGGAAGCTATCTACATACCAACCATGTATGTGAGAGATAGCTAAATTAAATGGCTAGACATGAACAACATTCCATGATTTGAAGGTCGTTGCAATGTAGATCCACAACATCACTTTCAAGAATTCCATGATGCCTGTGCTATTCAAAACATACAGAGCGATTGGTAGAAATTGAAGATATTTCCTAGAACACTTGTGAAGGAAGTGGAATGCTGGTATAAGTCACTGGAACCTAAGTCCAACAAATGCTAGAGTACCATGAATGAAATCTTTAATGACAAATACTAGACCTATTCATGAGTGTCAAATCTAAGAAAATAAATCTAAGGCTAGAAACAAGGGACTTACAAAACCCTTGATGTGACAATGGGCAAATATTAGTCATTGTTACATAGATGCTTAGGCCATGGATTTTCATCAAAGGAATAGCTTAGCCACATCATAGATGGGCTGAGAAGAAAAAATAGAGAGACCCTTGGGGTTTATGCTCAAGGAAGATCATTAGAATTGACCATCTAATGTATTCAAAGGTTGATCAACCAAGTGGCAAAAGAGGAAGGCGAACTCAAAAAAAAGGGAATTAGCTGAAGAGTACAATAGAGATTCATCAATCCATAAGAGGGATGTATTAATATGTCACAAATAAAAGGATGAAACCTTGGATGATGTCATCTAGAAAAAGACTCTTCCAATCCAGATGTTTGTAAGTGATATGGTAGCTAAGGTAGAGAAAATGTGGGATTCTATTGATGAAAAATTTACAATTGCATTAAAGGTAGTGGAGGAACAAACTGAACAAGCATTAGAAAGAGGAAAAGAGAAAAGAAAGAAGAAAGAACTTAGACACAAAGGCAAAGTTTCTTCAATGGCTGAGTGCTTAGACACTAGCTCCACAAATAAGGATGATTATAATGTGTGCCAATATGAACATCCTAAGGGATGTTGTTTAGTTATGGAACATTTGCAAGATATGGGGGCATATGCACTCACTCCAAATTTGATCTAAAACAAATGTCCAAATGGCTACCTTATCCTCGAGGTAACTACCAAGAAAGCCTTCAATCAATGTACTATTCTAATGGAGGTTTGCCATAGTTGTAGGACCAATACCATCAATAATGATAATAGCCTCAATCATGGGCTATGTCACCACTTAACTAGAAATATCCATATCGACAGCTGAATCTATATGGATGTTTTGTCCAACATCTAGTATCACCAAATCATGTAGCTATTCGGGTCCCACAATACTATTCAGTAGATCAATGTTGCCAAGTGAAACACCGTAAAAATTTTGAGGCCTCAACTGTTGGTGATTTAGGTAGGGGGTTGCAACAAGGCGCGGCGCAGCAAATTCCTTTTCGGTTAAGGGCTTGTCCTGCATGCTACGTGGCGTAGCACAAATGGATTCTAGAAGACAGAACAAAACAATGGGTGCACAACAGAAAGTTGTTGCAAATTCTCTATGTTTCGAGAACTTTAACTTTTGATATATTACACTGCATTATGCAACATAGTGTAACATCGCGTTATGCAGCGTAATGTCAGAAAGAAATACATCGTAGCATCAAAGATGACAAGTGTTCTAGACTTCATCAACACTTCAATTTTTGCAAGTGCGCTATTTTATGCTAAGTTACGCTATGAAGCGTAATCTAGCGCAGTGCAGTGTAATGCAAACACAGACAAAAGTAGCAACAGTCTGTACGATGCGATACGCTCTCTAGCATATCGTAGCGTAATCAAGAAATAGCCTGTCGCCAAAGTCCCAGTTTACGATGCGCTACGCTTTAGAGCATAAGGTAGTGTGCAACGGCGTTTGTCTAGGTTTAGGACACGCGTCATCTAAACTACATTTTTCTCCTAATCTTAACCTTATAAAAATGGCAGCCAACAAAGAGAAAAGAGGGTAATAATTCCTTAAAGATTGATAGACTTTCTCTGTGAGCGAATTTTCTCCTTCCATTGGCAATTGTTGACAACCTCTAGCAAGGATTGACAAGAGAGCAAAAGGGGACCAATAATAGCAAGAATATCAAAAATAGTCAGCGAGAAACTCTGACCAGAAATAGCTGATTGACAGACATTCTGCTTCAAGTTTGGCCTCTTTGTATCCAGATCTGCTAAAACAAGGTAGATCGGCTTTTTATTGTTTCATCTTTTCTTAGCTTTTCTTATTATCAGCATGCGCTTCGCTCAAATCGAAGTCCACTTGTAATCATTGTACTTGAGTATATTCTTTTCATGGATTAAATCCCAGATTTTGGGGTTCAATCATGTTCCAAATCCGATCTCTTGTCTCTTATCTATACTAATTCTGCAAATCGCTTTAATCAATTATGACTTTTCCCAACTATATCCGAAATTAACAATGTCACAATCTCCTTGTGAAAAATTGTAAAGACTCATCATTCTATTATTCAAATATTGCAAAATGTTTTACTAATTAAGTAAGTCCCTGTCTGATTGACAAGACCGTTTAGGGCACCTCGGATTCGTTTTCTCTACAACACGGCCCTCTCATGGATTCGAGGTTAAAACTATGTACACAGACTTTCGCTCGGTATTTCCAACGACTGACGTTTTCCGTTGTTACAGTTTTCTGGTGCTAGAAGGAGGGCCTTCATATTTGATCCATATTTTACAGGTAGTCTTGTAAGCTGTCTGTACCCATTGACAATCAACGTAAAAATAATACCTCCAAGGTTGTATATGGGATTGTGTGTGGTGTAGATCGGTTGCTCCGATGATTCCTTTGGAATCCTACAAGATAGAAAGCCCCGATTATCACATTAGTTCACCTTTGTCTTTCTGATCTTTATCTTTATCGTCACTATTTATCAATTGCATAGAGAATGACTACATCAACTACCGTCGTTGACACCGCCAACTTTGAGAACCCTTGGACCATGCAAGTTACAACTCCTATGGTTAAGCGGCCAATTAGTCTAGTGCAACCCCACCGCTCCCTCAGGCTACAAAACAAGGAGCCTGAGGGACACTCTCGGCTCAAAGAGCAATACAATTTCATCTGTGCTAAAATAGTAGCAAACCTACCTTTGTATCCACAAGAACTCGAGGAAAAACGGATCTTAGATCAACATATCCCTACACCTAGCAATGAGAAAGAACTCATCCCTACACCTAGCACCAACATACCCCTGATAGAGCAACAAAAATGGATCTTAGATCAAATGTTGATGGAAAAAACATTGCCAGAATAGCTAAAGGTTTTGTTCCGTGATGAAACTCTTCACGATGGGCAAGACGATCTAGACTCTCACTCTGAAGGGGGCAGTCGTACTGAATTCACCATGGCCCCTCCTTCCACAACGTCTTGCGTGAATCCGTTGTTCATGGTCACCACGCCTTTGACGTTATCAAACACCAATCGAGTCCCGCACTCACCGCGTCTACACTTTCTCTCTCCCACTATATTGCCACGAGAAGGTCCATCGCAGGTTGTTCCGCATGTGCAATCATCTAACCCATCCTATCGTATACCTGTGCCTATGTCACCACATGTGCACGTGATACCTACCTTGCAATTACCTACGGCACCAATCTTCATCCCGGCCCAAACGATAGGGCCCTCTACTACAGCATGGTGGGCCCCAATCATGCCCCTCACTGCGCATCCTACGCAAACGACCCATCATCCCCATTTCCAAAGCTAAGTCCCAAGGGTGCTAAACCCCGTCGTAGGATCATTGCCTGTGCCTCCAGCTATACAAACGGCGTACCCAATGGCGCAACCAACAGTGGCCCCCCCATTTGCACCAACTACCAGATGGTGGATGCCACAAGCAGCTTTGTCTACAGGAACAATCCTGATAGCACCAGCTATCGGCCAAACTACTTCCTCTACCCCGCCACTCGGTGTGGCCCATCTTGCTGTTCCACAAATGACTTCGTCATCTACGGGTCTGGACCAAGCCTTCGAGCTCATTCAGACCCTTACAGAAGAGGTCAAGCACCTCAAGGCTATTGGTTCTAACACGATACAAGTCATGGATTTCTACCATTAAGATCCTATTAGCCCAGCGGTCTCTATCTTGTCGTTGCCATCGGGGATGCCCCTTCCCCATTTTACAAAATACAATGGGGAAGGTGATCCCAACGCCCACCTAGTCACCTTCAAGTCAGAGTCCTTATTATTGCAACAATGGCCTTATACCATAATCCACATTTTTGCTATGTCCTTAATGACTAAAGCTCTAGAATGGTATTGAGCACTCCCACGCATCTCCATTTCAACTTTGGAGGAGCTATTAACTCAGTTTTTGACTCATTTCAAGTATAACTTGAAGCCGGAAGTCACACTAGACCAGCTTATGGGAGTCAAGCAAGACCCACTCAAGTCGGTCCACAAGTTTATACAACGGTGGAGTGCCATCTTAAATGAAATCCATGAACCTATCGCAGAAGCTCATTTACCAGCAATCTTCAAAGGAGCAGTTAACGACTTTATCAAGTCTAAGCTGTATTACCTCACTTCTCACTCCCTCAGCCAAGATTTCGCTTAGACTAAGAGCATTCATGATGTGGCAGAGGCTAGCAAAGATTCGACGTATGTGGTCTACAAGAATGCCCACAGCAAGGGTAAGGATAAGGATAAAGCCACGACAACGATAGTAGCGGTAGTTGCTAAAGGGGCCAAAAAGAAGAACGATAATAAGAAAACACCTAAAGAGCCTGCTGAGCCAAGGACTAGCTCAAACGGTGCTAATAAGGAGACCTCTTCTACCCCTGAAGAACCTCCATAGCTGAGGCCTAAATTTGCACATAAGGATCGCTCAAATTATGCGACCTTACCTGTAAAGCCTTCTGAACTCCTCAAACAAATGCTAGGAACTGGTCATATCCGACACAAGACATTGTCTAAGGAGGCTCTGAAACGTCACAGATGCCATTGTGATCTACTCAAGAACCCTTCTCTGGCCCAACCTAATGAACCACTCATTCCCAAAAACTTTAGGTTGGACCGATTCTGCGACTACCACCAATTGTGTGGCCATGACACAGACTACTACTGGGCATTGAAAGATGACATTCAACGTCTGATTGATCAAGGTGACCTAATCTTTGATAGCAGTAGCCCGACATGTCCAGAAAACCAGGCCATGCATGTGTATCAAGATCCATTAAATGCAAATAATGCAGGATGCACAATCAACATGGTGGGAGCAAAGGGCGATAATCAGACGCAGCCAAAATGGCCTTTTGTGTTGCGAACACACACTCATTCGCCCCAAACAATAAGTCTACCAGTGCTAACGAGTGGTGCCCCGAGGCAACCTTTAATCCTTCAAAATCTATCTTAAACACTTCCCGCCAACCCACTGTCGTTAAAGCTGTAGCCCAACCCGCGCCTACATCTAGGACACCTTTGGTCATCAAGGTGCCAAAACCATCGACTACCCCTCCTGTGCAAGGGCAGTCTTCTAACTCAAATCCCCTTGTTCTTGATGCGATCATGAACCCTCTTACGCTAGGATTTCCCAAACCTGCACCCCTCACTTCTATACCTTTGGCCCCACTTACCAGAAATGATAAGGTTACACGAACACGACCATCTCCTCCTGGCCAACGGAAATGTAACCCTCGACCAAGTGTCACTCCCCCCCCATGAAATTTGTCTCTTAGGACGAATGGAGGTGGAAAAGCGTGATAAGCACCCCGATGGTGGGCGAGATCTCTTCGACACCCTCGTGCAAGTCAAACAGGATCTGAAACAAAAAAAATACAATGTTGAGCCTTTATGACTTACTCATGACATCACAGACACATCGTGAGGCTATGGTTCACATGCTAACGTCCATACCCGTGGACGAGAGCTTGTCGACAGACGAAGAAGTAATTAATTTCATCATGCTTCCCCACACTGCTAAAAAACCAGATCCCATCCCATTGACCTTTTGTGACGAATCCATTAAGGACAATCCTGAGGGTCAGGTGACGACGGTGCCCATGTTCATCACCATCCGGGTCGGTCAACACCGAATCTGGAGAGTACATGTAGATGATGGGGCGGCCACCAATGTCATCCCTTACCCCATAGTGGATAAATTAGGCATGATTGATCAGATCAGTCCTACAACGACATCATGCCTAAAGTTGTTCAATGGGGCATGAGTGTCGGTCAAAGGGACCGTCCATATCAACTTCATAGCAGGTGATCAGTTTCCCATAGACGCAACGTTTATCGTTGTCGAGGAGATGCCCAGATTCAACTTGATCCTTGGGAGGTCTTGGTTGGCCCAACTGAGGGTAGTTTCATCACCCATTCACCAGGAGATCCATTTTCCCTACGCAGGAGGAGAAGTGGTTATCCACAGGGATGAAATAACCGCCAGGCTATTAACAATATAGAAATAGAATAGGGGTCAAAAATTGAAATGCCTGAAGATTAGTACCTTGTCCAAGTACCTGAGTAGACCGAAACAGTGGTTGGGGACAGCCTAGTTTGGGCCGAGTTACCATTCCAAGGAGAAGATTGTGAAACGAAGGAAAAGCGTCATAAATCTCCCCGCCCTTATACATCGTTAAAGATGAAGGTAATTAAGAAATAGTTACAAGGTTAGCAGGTAAACGATGTTGCCTAATCATTATGGTCACATCATTCATTCTCTTTACACTTACTAGTTGTACTTATTTTCTCCATGCATGTATTTACGCTTTCCATCAGCTCATCTTATTATGCTCATGTTTACCTGTATGCTTACCTTTACGCTTCCACCAGATATTTTCCTTACGCATTAAACCATGCATGGCCCAAAATGGCCTTAAACTAGTGATTCATTTACGCTCTAAACATGAATCACCCCATGGCTCGAAATGGCCCAAAACTAATCACAGCCCACCATGGCATAAAACTGGCGACCGCATATTTATTTGATTCATTCACTTACACATCCGTGGCCCAAAATGGCCTTAAACTAACAATTCCATTAAGGCTACGCTCTTAAAACTAATTACAATCTATCATAAAGTCAAAACTTATGATCACATTTACACTTTACACAAAAAGAAAACAACAAAAAGGACGTCAAAATTAACCCGAAATTTCTATCAAACACGTTAAAAAGAAAAACTATTGTCTTTTGTCTCATCACACCATAATAAACTCTGAGGCTAACTCAGCCACACTATGTGCCACCCTTGTCACCACTATTTCCTGTACCTTCCAGCTCAACCTCTACTTCGAGGAGATCATCATTGTAGAGGCCACCCCTTGTACGGGGGACCCCTTTGTAAGGATGGACCTCTTCGTGAGGTTCCTCTATTGGATGTTGCTCACCACAGCATTGACCAACGTCATTACACTCTATTTCCTGTAAACCCTCTTCATTGAGACCATCGCCTTTGTTAGCTTCACCCTCCTAAGTATTTTCCTCAAGATGTTCCTGTAATTAGACATGATACATATATTAACATCATCATCAAAACTAGGTATAACAAAAATGACATAATGCTACAACTTACCTGTGATGGTCCTACATCAGCGGCAAAGGGGACTTGTTCTAGGCCGATCCACAAACGTCGCGTAATTTCATCCTCGGTGAGCTTAGACGAAACTCCATCCCCCAGATTAGTTCCATCCTTGACCTTCCCTTTCTCCACAGGAGTACATCGGGGTGGTTTAGGGAAGAAAGAAGGGATGGTAGTCTCACCTCCAGGAAGAGTCATTTCCCTTTTCGGGGAAGCACTCATCGTCACTTGCTCCTGGAACTTCTCAAATGCTTTGGAAGCACCAACAACATCGAGGAATAGCCGAAGGGATTGAGCCTCAACAGCAGAGTCCCTATATCATTGACGATAGGTAGTGCTTTCCTGTTTATAAACATGTTTATGATCTTTTTGCGTCTGCCCCTACGCTTGCACGCTCGCGCTAAAATCCTTCCAGTCTTGGTTCTTCTAAGCAAGGAGGTCCATTTGCATACGAGGCTCGACCAGTTCATGGCTAGTTTGAACACTATTCCTGATGAAAGCCTAATAACGGGTAGAGTCAACAATGACTGTCCTCTAGTCCTCACTTCCCATCTCCGGGGCTTGCAGGAATTCACCCTATGATCTTAAATCCCCAACCTCATCACGTAGAGCCACCCTCTCCTTTTCCGACCTTTGCAATTTCTTCTAGAGGTCCTCATTTATGCTCTAACATTCCCATAAGGAGCGAGTCGAGTGTATAGCACATTTACACACTTCATCATAAATGCTGCGTGGCACGATGATCACTTCTGATGGAGGTTCGGTGGCGTCTAAATCAACAAGCTCTAACGGATCCCATCTGAGGTGAGCTCCTAGTAAAATAAAGAACAATAGTTAGGCATAATTGGGTAGTGTAATGTTATAGTAAAACAAATCCGCGTAATGATTGCAGTGTACCAGCTTTAGGGTTGATTCGCTCTAAGTGACCGATCATATCTTGGACGACACCTTCCATAAAGGCGAATTTATCAGGAAATTTGCCCTAGGATTGAGACGCCACTGTTGTCAAGTGTATGCTCTAGTCACCTGTTACGCAAAATAAAAAGCATGACTAAGACATTACGATGACCAATATAACCTTTAGAAGTTGTCTAGAGTCTATTATTATGCCGTAAAATTTGATTCTATCAATTAACAAACCGCTTGCCTTGTCTAGTTCCAGCCGAAGGAACTTTGACATCCTCCACCGTTGCTTCCTCTTCATGCGCAAGAGGCTCTGCACTCCTTGCCTTATTAACTAGGGCCTCCTCTTCCAAGATTGAGGCCCCTTCTCTACGCCGTAAGATTATAGCCCCTATTTCAGGGGTCAACCGTTCCGTAACCTTTTCCTTTGTTGTCATAAAACATGGCTAGTTAACATAAGATGTCATTTTTGTTCAACGAATATTATGCTACATAACAACGTCTCTAGGTAAACCATAATCACGAAGACACTTTTCCACTTACCGCCTAGAGGACTACTCCTCTGAAACCTAATTTGCATCTTCTTCTCGACACCACCACCTAGCTCGGAAGATCCCTTGTTCAAGCGAGGCCTTTTTCATGGCATTGACGAATCCACTATCTCAGTAGCCAGATGCTTCCCCCTCGATACATCGTCAGTGTAAGAGGAGGGTGCTCCAACCATGCTATCTTGTCCCTGCGTTCAAGGTGCTGCCATACTTTTAGTCATTACCGACAGTGACTCCCTGATTCCCTCAAGAGGGTCTTGCGATCGGATAGGGCTGAAGATGTGGGAAATCCATGGTTTGGAAAGTTGGTTGTGGTCTTGTTGCACCCAAACCCCATTCCTCTAGACTACTAGAAATTTAGCAAAACGTCGAAAGCAAGCTATGAAGAAGGAAAAATGCACATTGAAATGGGTTTCAAGCTTTTTGCGAAGCCTGACCATCTCAACACGCAATCCTTCTGCAAAATAGCTTACCCAATTGAACTGAGTCCCCTCCTCCATGACCTATCTTATAATCCAAGTCTGTTCTATAGTAAGGAATCACCCTTGCGAGAGTGTCTTGGGGAAGGCTTGGGTTCGAAAAAGGGGATAAATGGTGTTGGCCACCTCCAACTCAATCCTATCACCAGGGATTTCCTTAGCTTCCTTGTGAACCCCTATCCATTCCTGTATCTCTTTCTGGTACTTGGAACTCCTCTTCAACTTTTCCTTTATAGGAAAACCGTCGGAGGGAACACCAAAGAGATCAGCAAACAACCGAGCGTCAATGTCAAAATTTACACACACATTACGCACGCGTATAGAGAGGCACTCAGCTTCTTCACTGAAGGAGTTGAACAGGGTCAGCATTTTGCCTGTGGTAACATCAGGGGTCATGGCCAAGAACAAGTCCAGCAGTCCTACATCCTGGAGGTTATTGGTTAGCACGACCGGGGCCGCTCTATGACCTAGCCAGCGTTGTGTCTCCTTTATGTCACCATAACGAAAGAAGAGACTGTTGGCCTCGCGATCGAAAGCCATGATCGTAATCTCCCCTGATTCCCTGACTGTTAACACGAGACCATAGTTAAGCCAAAGTAACAAAAAAACAAATGAGACGATTTCACATCATCATCACCAATTAACAAACATTGATACAATTCATAATCATGATAAAGCTTACTAGGCCCGAAAGGTAAAGGAAACGGAGGGATTTTCTTTTGCACATTCGCAATAGTAAGGGGAGGGTCCAAAGTCCATTCTCTATCCAGCCAACCGAGTTTCTTGCATCTGGAAAAGAAGTCGGTGTAACGGGTAGGGTATTCTAGGATCTCGAATGCTAGTTGTTCCATGATAGCGGCCCGCACATTACTGATAGACGTAAATTCCCTTATAGCTTTTTTGGTCAATGACAATGTGTCATTGTTGCCTAGGAGACCATTTTCATTGATGAAAAATCTACACTAGGAAAGACAGATAACCCATTTATGCTCAATACGCATCTAAACAGTAGTTAGCATATTACACCACTACGAGGTGAAAGAAAAACTTACCCACCTACGTAATACATAGTACTAGGTGGTTTCTGAAAGTAGGTTGTGAGATGATGGGCCACGAACAGAGTGTTATAGGCATGATAACAGTTAAATTTGGGCATCTTCCAGATCTAGCTCAAACACCCTAAACCCCTAGCGCTTTGTTCGTGGTCTTGCACCTTCACAGTTTCAATCGTGCCATCTGACAAAAACGCCAAGAAGCTCTGCGTCAAACCAACCAATAACATCTCTAAAATAGTAGCAGCTATATCATCTGGTAGATGCAACCAAACGATTACACTTTAATTGCATAGCAAAAATTGCAAAAATTCCCACACGCCCTTTCGGAACCACACCGCCTTCTCCTTTAGACGAGCATGAGGAGGAGGAACATTGCCCGCGGGGACATGAACGCAGCACAGAACACCCACAATGTCCAAAACAATTAGGACGGGCTTTAGTATAATACTGTATGATATAAATGTACTACTGTTAGACAAATTATTTAGACATGAACATTCATCACACTACACTAGGGTTCACATGGTTCCTAGAAAACTACAACGTATACTGGAGGTGCATGACCAAAATTGCCCAAACCCTTGTAATAGCTGAAGGTTTGTCCCTGACAACGGCAATGAAAGTAAACACTGCGTATTACTCTAGCGTAATATATAACTAGTAAAAAAAAAGAAAAGAAAACAGGACTCTAATTACATTACATTTACACGCTATACATTACCTCTACACAACATTATTTCATATTACCTAAACCTTCATAACAATAATTCAATTTGTGCAAACAGACATTAACGCCCAATGCAACATGTGCACTCAAAATATACAACTCCGACGCTACAATAAATATGACAATAGCATAGAAGGGTGGACAGTGACTTACCGGTTAAGCGGAGTAACTTCCAGAGCCTCTGCTCTAGCCTGTGAAGCCCGCTGCAAACTCTCCTGCATCTCGTCAATCCTGGCTAACTTAGTGTTCTTTCCTTTAACCTTTGGAGCCATTGTTGCAATCGTTGCAATTGAATGAGATCCATGTAAAATTTTTCATCTTACGCCTCACTCACGCTCCCTTCTCGCTATAACTAGGTCCAAATTCGTGATATTGATAACCTGTTTTGAGTATGAACCACTGGTTTATAAACAAAATTCTTGAAACCAACTGATTCTTTCTACCCAATCAATGTGGAACTTTCTTGAAATGCTGGTGTCAGTATGACATAAAATGTGAAGATCAAGGCATTAATTTCGCAGATATCGTATGAGTTACGATCCAAAATGACCCTAAACTAATGCATAGCTTATCACCTCGTAATTTGGCCGCATTAACTACTGTTTGTGCAAAATTCAAATCCAAACATTTTGACATGCTAGACGCGCCACATTGCACCTTTCATCTCATTTCACATGCTAGCATCTAGGAAGCCTAGCTCATTATCTTCTCATAAACTATATATATTTGAAACAGTCCACCAAGACCTTAAACTGGAAACTTCTCTAACACACAACTCTGACGCACAGAAAAGAAAAAATAAATTATTATCATTCAACAGATTGACAGTAAAGCAATATAACAACTTCCATTTTTGGCATTTTTTGCAGGGAAATTCACACATGGACACAGTTTTATCCACACCCTTGGCCTTAATAGGCCCATATGGGAAGATCATTAGGCAGTTTAATCACACGCTGATAGAAATAGACCCTTCCTCTTGTAACACAACCATAGCAACATCAGAAACATCATCAGATTGGCTAGAACATCTGACTCCAATTTTAGACCTGGAAGTTGGTGATGTGATTGAGGACCCTCTCAACGAGGTATCTGTGGTTACGCACAAAGGCGAAAATAAAACTCTTAGGGTTAGTTCTCTCCTAGATCCACAGACACAGTGTAGCATAGTGCAAGTGCTTTAAGATAATGCCGCTGTATTTGCATGGTCATATGAAGACATGTCGAGTTTAGACCCGAGATTAATACAACACAATATAATCTTAGACCCAGGTGTCAAAGCAGTTAGGCAGAAGGCATGAAAGATTAAGCTGGAAATCGTGCTAGCAGTGCATGACGAAATCACCAAGATGTACTAGGATGGTTTCATTTGCGTGGTCGATTACTCGGACTGGGTATCTAACATCATAGTTGTCTCTAAGAAAATGGGAGGCATACACATCTGCATAGACTTTCGGGACTTGAACAAAGCTACAATTAAAGATAATTTCCCGTTACCAAGTATCGATCAACTGATCGATACGACAGCTGGTCACATGCTCCTATCCCTTATGGATGGCTTTTCAGGCTATAATCAAATTCGTATCAATCCAGAGCATCAACTAACCATGACATTCATGATGCCCTGGGGAACCTTCTATTACACTATGATACCTTTTGGGCTAAAAAGCGCTGGAGCAACGTATCAATGAGCCATGACATACATCTTTAGCGATTACCTCTTGGGAAAACTAAATGACTATGTAGATGACATAGCTATCAAGTCTATGAAGTTGGAAGATCATTCAGAAGACCTGGAGTTAGTCCATAAATGGTGTCTTAGGCATGACTTACGGCTTAACCCAAAGAAATGTGTATTCGGAGTTAGAACCAGATGCATGTTGGGGTTTGTAGTATCAGAAATTAGTATCCGAGTCGACCCTAACAAAGTTAAAGCCATTATTGATCTAAATCCACCTACAAACCTTAAAGAACTACGTGGGTTATAGGGCAGATTACAGTTTATCAGGCAGTTTATTTCAAAGTTAACATATAAACTACATCCCATGCAACATCTTCTCAAGAAGGGTGTTAATTTTGAATGGACTGACAACTGTCAGCATGCATTTGACAGTTTAAAAGAAGAGTTGCAACATTTACCTACGGTATTCCCACCACAAAGGGATTGGCCATTCTATATTTATCTAGCAAATTCAAACGTGTCTATAGTTGCGTTACTTTGCCAAAAGAGGAACGACGGGTCAAGGCTCCCATCTATTACCTCAGTCATGCTCTATTCGCATATGAGAAAAGGTACAATGAAGTGGAGCATAACTGTTTGGCATTAGTTTTTGCACTTAAAAAATGTAGGCACTATCTTTTTCGCAGTCAGGTCAACATAATTTGCAAAAACAATGTTCTGCGAGCTATCTCGAACAACTTGTATGAGAGTAGTAGGATAGCTCGCTGGAAGGCTATCACAGCTGAATTTGATTTGCATTATGTTGACCAATCATCCACCAAAGGGTAGGCTATAGCTGACTAGTTAGCAACATCACCTATTAACAATCAAGCTACAATAGAGCCAGAATTCCCAGATGAACATGTACATAGTTTAAGCCATGTGCCAACAGGCCTTGAAGTGACGTTATATTTTGACGGAGCTTCAACCATCAGAGGCGGCAGTGCCACCACTGTTATTACACTTTCCCCTAAGGATGTGCATCCATTGGCTTATCGCCTGACCTTCCCTTGTACGAACAATGTGGCAGAGTATGAGGGGCTCCTCAGAGGATTTTTGATAGCCAGAGAACTCAACGTTCAACACCTGGCAATTTGAGGTGATTCAATGCTTGTCATCAATCAAATCACAAGAGTCTACTCCTGCAAGGCTGCGAATCTACAGCCCTACTACGATATGGCTAAAGATCTCTTGAAATAATTCATGACAACCGATGCCCAACATGTTCCATGTAATAAAAATGGTGTGGCCGATGCACTAGCCACACTGGCATTAAACATGCCACCTCACTTGTTTACCACTTGCCCTGCTTTAATGATGGAGTGTACAGATCCTGTCATTCAAGCGATGCAAATTTCCTCATTAAACATGGGAGGGATGCTAGAATGATATGACAACATTAAGAATTACCTTCTGCATGGTGAACCACCGCACGAGCTAACACATGTGCAAAAAGATGCAGTGCGCAAGTGTGCCAGGAAATACATCATCATTGGAGATAGTACTCTCTGTAGATGCTTATTCGATGGGGTATTGCTAACCTATGTTAGTAATGACCAAGCGCAACGAATAGTTAGCGAAGTCCATGAGGGACTGTGCGGAGGACACGTAGCCCTGCGAGTCATGGCCACTAAAATCAAATGCCTATGGTACTATTGGTCATATATGAAAAAGGACTATCTTGTCAAGGTTAAAACATGTGACACGTGCAAACGTTACGTAAATCTAAGGCACGTGTCACCAACTAAGTTACACACGACACAGATTACTTGGCCATTCCAATGATGGGGACTAGATATTATAGGCCCTATCGCACCTAAGTCTGCTGTAGGGGCACAACTTCATTATCACCGCCACGGAGTATTTTACGAAGTGTGTCGAGGCCTTTCCCCTATGGAAGATTACATCTTAATAGGTTTGCCATTTCATCTTAGACAATATAGTAACCAAATTTGGGCTCCCTATGACTATTGTGACCGACAATGGGCCACAATTTAGTAGTACTGAAACCAAATATTTTTGTGATAATCTTGGCATCAAACAATCTTTTTCTTCACCCTATTACCTGGAAGCAAATGGTCAAGCCGAGGCAACAAACAAGGTGATCATCAATTTTCTCAAGAAAATGCTCAGCAACAATAAGAAAAGGTGGCATGAAAAAATCACCTATGTGCTATGGGTGTATCGTACAACGTGTAGGACAGCTACAGACAGGACACCCTATAGCCTAGTCTATGGGTCCGAAGCAATGTTGCCCTTGGAATTATAAGTTCCCTCATTGTAGATGGTCCTTTCCACAATTATAAATGAGACTCAACACAACGAGTCTAGGATCATGGATTTAGACTCAGTATAGGAGAAATGCATCCAAATGCTTGATACCATTGAAAGATATCAGTACAAGCAAAGACAGAAGCACCCGCACAATCCGCATCAACGACCCATTAAGAAGGGAGATCTAGTTCTCAAATCCATACATGAACCAGTAGGCAAGTTCTCTGCAAACTGGGAAGGCCCTTTCTTGGTCATTGAGGCATACAACAACGGAGCATTCAAGTTAGCCGATATCGATGGCAACAAGCTACCAAATCCAGTGAATCACCTGTATCTGAAGCAGTACCACATCTAAGCATCGACTCATCTCAAACGCAGGTAACAAATTTCTGCTACAACATAAAACTATCAAAGTTGTAATCGTCCGCTACGACGTTAAACTGGAAAAGTTGTACACGTCCGCTACAACGTAAAACTGGCAATTCTCGCACGCATCTACCATGATGCTAAACTAGCAAGGTATTCCATCATCCGCCATGATGTGAAACTGGCAAGGTAAGCATACGTCTGCTGAGATGCTAAACTAGCACAGATTTGTCACTAGGTCACAATGAAAAACTGACACCCATAGCACGATCTACTGGGACCATAAACCAGCTATTCCACCATCCACTACAACGTAAAACTAGCAAGTTTCAGTCTGCCTAGACGTTAAACCAGGACCACAATCTGCTGAGACTTAAAACCAGTAATAACGGTCAACTAGGACCTAAAACTGGAATCTATCAACAGGCGACCCATGAAGCAAGTGAGCATGATCATTCTTGCACTGCATCCCTACCAGATAAAGCGAGTACAGGGTTGGAACAGACGCAATGCTGCTACTCCATTGGCATCCTACTAATTCCTCAGATATGCCGAAAGGCATACTACTGATCCCTCAGAGATGTTGCTATGATAGCCACTCTATAGTTACACCTCCTAGGATCAACTTCGCTGCTTAGAGCACTCAAAGAAGTTGTGGGCATCCATGATTTCAGTAGCCTCCACCATCGCCGCCACCAGATTCTACCTTGGCAGGTTCACCTGACTGGTTCTTTGCCCAGTCGATGCAGTAAGAAGAATCTGGCTGTCGACGACAGCTACTGAAACTGCGGGATCAACATTGGGACCCTTACTTGTTGCTCTTGGCTCCTCTTTCACAGTTTTAGCCCGCCTATGCTTGTTTCAACAGCCTCCCTCCTTAGCGATCAGGATGTTTGTTTCTAACTCTCTGTTCTATGATGTGTTTTGTAGGTTACTTGTTACGTTGGCATTGATCGAGAATACTTTCATTGGAGGGCAAGGCGTTACGACGTTTTGAGGTGGCTGCTCAGACTAGCTTGGTTACTTGGAAGTGTAAACCCTACCTTTCCCCCTAGTCAGGTACCTTACCTTGTTTTCCCCTTTCCTTATCTTTACAATTTTCCCTGCCTTCTTCTCTGTTTGTACAGAACATGAGCATTAAGTCGATCTGTTTGCATTATCATGTCCACAAACATGCGTAACATAGCTTGCCTTGTGGCATGCAATCTGCATTTTTAAAAAAAAAAGAAAAAGAAAGGGGGAAAAATTTGGCAAAATGGATGTAAAATAACTTGTCCAGGCCATGCAGGCGTAACAAAACTCACCCTTGCAAGCCCTTCATATGCAGTATAACGACATAACCTTTCACAAACACATTAGCGTATGGATGTAATGACTTGTTCGGAGAAGCTTCATGTTCATGTAGTTGAGTCTTCCCCAAACCTCCCTTCTCTAACTCTAGTACGATCCCTCCTATACTCTGCTTCCCTCCATCATTGCACTTCTAAGCTTGACGGAGTGACATTTGAGAAATCTCCGACGGATGCTATGAGTGCCTTACCTCTCCGGTGTTTCGTATTCTTTGTCGACGTCTTTTGGGCAAGCCCTCTAAACGTCAACAAAGAGGGGCCATTGAAACACCGTAAAAATTTTGAGGCCTCAACTGTTGGTGATTCAGGCAAGGGGTCGCAACAAGGCGTGGCGTAGAAAATTCCTTTTCGGTTAAGGGCCTGTCCTGCATGCTACACGATGCAGCAGAAACGGATTCTAGAAGACAGAACAAAACAACGGGTGCACAACGGAAAGTTGTTGCAAATTCTCTATGTTTCGAGAACTTTAACTTTTGATATATTATGCTGCATTACGCAACATAGCGTAACATTGCGTTATGCAGCGTAATGTCAGAAAGCAATACATCGCAACATCAGAGATGACAAGTGTTCTAGACTTCATCAACACTTCGAGTTTTGCAAGTATGCTATTTTACGCTGAGTTACGTTATGAAGTGTAATCTAGCGCAGTGCAGCATAATGCAAACACAGACAAAAGTAGCAGCAGTCTGTATGACACGATACGCTCTCCAATGTATCATAGCATAATCAAGAAATAGCCTGTCACCAAGGTCCTAGTTTACGATGCGCTACGCTTTAGAGCGTAAGGTAGTGTGGGGCGTCATAAGCTTCAACAACCATTACAACAAGTCAACGGCTTTTGTGTAGGTTCAGGACACGCGTCATCTAAACTGCATTTTTCTCCTGATCTTAACCTTATAAAAATGCCAGCTGACAAAGAGAAAAGAGGGCAAGAATTCCTTAAAGATTGACAGACTTTCTCTGTGAGTGAATTTTCTCCTTCCATTGGCAATTTTTGACAACCTCTAGCAAGGATTGACAAGAGAGAAAAAGGGGACCAATTATAGCAAGAATATCGAAAACAGTCGGCGAGAAACTCTTACCAAAAACAGCTAATTGACAGACATTATACTTCGGGTTTGGCCTCTTTGTATCCAGATTTTCTGAAATAAGGTAGATTGGCTTTTGCTTGTTTCATCTTTGCTTAGCTTTTTTTATTATCAGCATGTGCTTCACTCAAATTGAAGTCCACTTCTAATCATTGTACCTGAATATATTCTTTTCATGGATTAAATTCTAGATTTTGGGGTTCAATCATGTTCCAAATCCAATCTCTTGTCTCTTATCTATACTAATTCCGCAAATTGCTTTAATTAATTATAGCTTTTCCCAACTATCTCCGAAATTAACGTCATAATCTCCTGGTGAAAAATTGTAAAGAATCATCATTCTGTTATTCAAATATCGCAAAAGTTTTTACTGATTAAGTAAGTCCCTATCTGATCGACAAGACTATTCAGGGAACCTCGGATTCATTTTCTCTCCAGCACAGCCCTCGCATGGATCCGAGGTTGAAACTGTGTACACAAACTTTTGCTTGGTATTTCCAGCAATCGACGTTTTCCGTCGTTACACCAAGGATTGATTCTAACTCATATGTCCATCCACCAACAGTTGGAATTTCTACTCAACACTTAAATCCTATGCCACTAGTGCCACCTCTTATTATGTAGGGGGACTTGCAACATCTACACAAAGGAGGTTGTATCCAAAAATGCTTGTAGTTAGTATTTGTAAAATAAGAAGGGACCTAGTGGTTGACAAATGAAGAACAGTGTAAATCTAAAATATACATGGAACTGGTTGAATAAATCACAAGTTTCTACATAGATCAAATGGGAAAAATGGAGAGACTACAAAGGTAACTTTCCAAAAAGAAAAATACCAAGAAGAAGAAGATATGAATTTAGGAAAGTTAAAGATTCCTAATAAGCTTGAATCAAAACTTATAAAACTTAAAGCATTACCAAACTTCCTAAAATATGTCTTGCTAAACAATGGAAAACCTATAATTATCAATGTCAATCTTAGTCAAAGAACAAAAGTAAAAAAGAAAAAATTAATCAATAAATGATCAACAACTTTTGCATGGTCATACAATGAAATCATAGAATTAGAGCCATGCATTTGTCAATACCAAATTTATAGACATTGTGATCAAACAATGTCATCTAACCCATCAATGAATTAAGGATATGGTTTAAGTGTAATTAAGGCACCTGATTTTTATCATTTTATGTTTTGTAAGTTTAATCATCTATACCAATAATGAAAGGTAGAGTAATTTAGGATCTAATTTATCTACTACCTAGCTAACCTAACACAAGTACATGTCCCACATTCCTGGACACATCCTGAACACATATAGCCTTGTTAAGTTATCAAACATTAAGAATTTGTGGGTTATGAAGTGCTACACGTATGCTTGAGGTGGTCATGCTTATGTTCATTGACAACTAAAAATTAATTTCTTAAATAAAGTGTGTTAAAGTGAACTGCATGAGAATAAAGTGCATGAATATTAAATGCATCAAGGAAACATTAATCTATTCTCAGTGCTACAAGGATGATCAAAGGGTTTTTTTTTATTCCTATCACACTATTGTGCTTAGCTACATCAATGTTTCAACAAAGATCCACACACACTCAAACTCCTACTACGGGCACTTAGAAAATATTCTAACTTTGGAGAAAAAAAATTACAAGTGCTTTGCTACTCTATGCAAAAGTGATGAGTGGTGAGGTACCCCTACACTCAACCATACGAATACGAGCATTTCACGCATGATCTGGTTGAACTTCGTAGATGGGCTAGTTATGGTATCTAGATAGTTACTCATTGATCGTAGTCCGTTGTCTTCCCATCTAAACTAGTATATGCTTTTTCAAGTATGGTTTAGTCCAGAGTGAGGTGTATGATGTGATTTCTAACCTAGTGCTACTCCTAGACGCAATGGAAAATAACTTTAATTAAGCTAGGAGGAAAAGGGAGAGAGAGTTAAGCTAATAGAACATAGGGTGAAAGAATCTAAGCTAGCGTAACTGCGATAAGCATCTGTTCCTTAATCATCCATACACATCTTGAACCTCGTGTACAACAACTACTGGGATTACCAAGCACATATCCTAGGTATGCTACTGGGATACCAAGTAGTCAACTTAAATGCTCGTGATTTAGTCGTACTCATTTCACGTTTAATAACAAGGATAGGAAATGAGGGTAGAGAGATATTAATTAAGAAAGCAATAAATAATAATAAAAACTAAGTGAATGATGCAATGATGAAGTAATCTTGATCTTTATTTTTGATCATGTGTGTGTCCAAGTATGTTACACTCAAATAAAGGTTCCGTACAATTACAATCATCACACTGCGGGCATGCACTAGGGAAAGGGTTGAGAGAAAAAACTAACAAAAAGATCCTACTCTAACACTAACTTCTTATTACTTTCCCGTGTGCCCAATTGTGTATTTATAGGCTCACACAGGAACCACGATATCGTGTATCCGATATCGCTAGCTAGGCTATGATATCGCATACCCGATATCGATGGTCCAATATCGAGACTCATTAGATAATAGGGGTGCAATAACAAGGGTTCGATATTAGCACCTGGTTAACAAGGGTCCGATATCAGCACCTGACAAACCATGATTCATAAAAAAGACTATGAAAACCTCAACTAAAAACTTATCAAGATCATGAGCGTGAGTGCTATATTTATAGGCCAGCATATATCCCACGATATCGGAAATTCGATAACACATCGTGGGCTTCGATATTAGGTATCTAATAAGGAGGCTCTAATATTGGAGCATGTTAGAACATGACTAAGCACAATCATAGATTTTTGATGGATTATGCAAACTTTCTCAATTGATTTACATCTAAGCTAATTGATGAATTACATTTTTTTCATAGGCTAAGATATCAAGCATATGATATTAGGTATCCAATATCAAGAATTCGATATCTTAGCCCCGATATCGTAGCCTATGCTACAACATCAGATATTCGATATTGTGGGATGCATGCCTACTTGTAAATACAACACTTGGATGTAGAATCATTTAATTCTTTTGTTAATAGAGAGTCAAACTCTTGTAGTTTTACTCCATAGTCTTAGAGAATAGTCAATGAGAGCCTGCAATGTGGATCTAAGTCAGTTATACGGGGTCTTATTCGAGGGGCAATGTACTTGGACACATTCCATGGATGACAATAAGACTCAGATTGATTCTTATTCATTGCAGTACTTTAACTTAGATTAGATTTACTTTCCACACAATTTACTTTTCATGTACTTAGTTAATATCTACATTTCATGCAAGTTAATCAATTGGTAGAATTAGCATGACCAGTTTCGAGCATAAACACATTTTCACTTAGAGATCCCAACAACCTTATTGCTTGGTTCACCTAGAAGCATAGCACTTGGTAATCCTAGTTGGATAGTTAAGCAAAAGAATATCCCAACATGCAACATCTATATAGAGGAGGTTGTGTGCAAAAATGCTTGTAGTTAGTATTTGTAAAACAAGAAGGAACCTAGTGGTTGACAAATGAAGATGTAAATCTAAAATATATATGGAACTGGTTAAATAACTCACAAGTGTCAATATACATCAAATGGGCAAAATGGAGAGACTACAAAGGTAACTTTCCAAAACAAAATACCAAGAAGAAGATATGAATTTAGGAAAGTTAAAGATTCCTAATAAGCTTGAATCAAAACCTATAAAACTCAAAGCATTACCATACTTCCTAAAATATGTCTTGCTAAACAATGGAAAACCTATAATTATCAATGTCAATCTTAGTCAAAGAACAAAAGTAAACAAAAAATAATAATTAATCAATAAATGATCAACAACTTTTGCATGGTCATACAATGAAATCATAGAACTAGAGCCATACATTTGTCAATACCAAATTTATAGACATTGTGATCAAACCATGTCATCCAACCCAACAATGAATTAAAATAACATTATTAATAGCTCTCATTCTTTTTCTTACGTGTTTGGTGTGGCCTCATAGCTATGAATCCAGTGAAAACTAATTTCTGGTCGTAGGCTCCTAGCTTTGAATCGTGTCAATTGTAAAGCCAAGGATCACAAGATGATAGGAAAATGCAATTCGGTAAGATATAACAAAACTGAGGTAAGATACAGACAAAATACAATAACGAAACTGAGGAAAACGAGGACGTCTTAATTTGTGAAAATGTAACCCTGGTATCTTCGAACTTTACATTATAATCGTTTATAAACTAGTAGAGAATAGATGTTGCATTGGATTAATCAAAGCAAAAGGATTCTTCCTAGTTCCTGCTTTCCTTAAAACAAATATGCAACTTTCAAGATAATGGGCACTACTTTTCAAAGCTTGGCTTAACTGGATCATTGACGATGCCCTGCACAATCAAACTGGACTATTTTTCAAAGCTTGGCTTAACTTGATCATTGATGATGTCCTATTCAATCAAACTGAGTAAAAGTTTTTAACCCAGCATGTTTATGTTTCTGAATAAATGATACTATTTACTGTTAATACTGTTATCAATGAAAAGTTGTGATTATGGGGTTTATCCATATGGATCTATGCAGATGTACAGTCAATGCAGATGTACAGTCAAGCTTGCCATGCTGAGACTTTCTACCATAGGAAGAAAAGTATTCCAAAGATGCCAAAAAAATAAAACTATGCAAAGACACCAGGACGTTTCCCTCCACGAATTACTTGTATTTTACGCAACTCCTGCGCGGGCTTGTTCCATGATGAGAAATTCCGAGTGAGTGGTTATTTAAGATGATTTTGACCACACTATTTGAAATGGAGGGACTCGCAAAGTGAACTATGGTCAACGATGGACAAAAGACAAATTTATATAAAATTACAATGTAACCATGCTGGCAGGGATAAAATAAAATAAGAGGTGGTTGTTTGAGAGCGGCTTGATCCTACAGCCAAATGTTGTAGTTCAGTGGTCAGGACTCAGAATATTCTTTTCGCAATACCGAATGAAGCATTAGAGTAACTTTGTGATGGTACAGTATCTTTTTCCATGAAGCAGCCTTGTAGTGAAACGTTTTACAGAGTGAATAACATTTACCGTGTTCAAGGAACTGTGCTACCATTTCTGGTCAAATCCCTTCTTACATCCACCGTGCTCGAGGGATTATTCAACACAAGATTCTTTCTTTCTAATCGGACCACTTCTTTTTAAGAAAGTCTATATTATAGCAAAGTCATAAGTTCACATCTACCTTGTTAAGATTATATTATAGCAAAGTCATAAGTTTACATCTACCTTGTTAAGCAAAGTCTTACGATGGATGCTGTTGCCTATGCGATTGTGCTTCTACGCAGCAGCTTCGTTGAAAGTCATAAGTCACATCTACCTTGTTAAGATCGATGCGGTTGTGCTTCCACGCAGCAGCTTCGTTAAAAAAACATAACTGGGCTGTAGGTCCGGGCTTCCATCGCTTGTGCGGTGTTATGCTACCCGTGCGTTCCTGTACCGTGCATTTTGTGCATAAGGGAGCGATGGAAGATTTGCCAGTAGAATCATCTCACGCCACACAATTGTCTTTGTGGAGACGCAGTGACATTGCGTCATTTTTAACACGAAAATACCGCACAGCATCATACGAGGGCGTCAAAAATAAAAGCTGTACTGAGGATCCTGAAGCCACGAGCAAGAGCAAGAAGAGACACACGCAGACGCAATGGCTATCAACTAGAGCGTCATCCCTGCGAGCACGCCTACGCCGATCGTGCTTTGGCTTATGCTTGCTGTGTTCAACTATGTCGATAGTAGACGCATTACCCATCTTGTTGCCAATTCTCTCGATTTTCATGGTTGTCATCTACTGCATCTATTACGAGAGGAACAGGCGCCCACAAGTGCAGGATGACCCCGAATCCAGCCCCCAAATGCAGGAGCAGAACGACGCTAGACCCACCTATTCAGACGCCACGAAAATTCTGCCGGAAGTGTTCACAGCGTTCACTTACGACGTTCTGGTCACGGCCACCAACGGATTCAGCACAGCAATCGGCCGCGGTGGATTCGGAAGCGTCTACAGAGGTACCCTCGCCGACGGCACCGCCGTGGCCGTGAAATGCCTCCCACACGACGGCGACGACGAGTCGTTCCAGACGGAGGTCGCCGCCGTGGCGGTGCTGAACCACACCAATCTGGTATGCCTTATAGGCGTCTGCGTGGAGCGTTTCCACAGAATCCTAGTCTACGAGTTCATGGAAAACTCGTCGCTGGATCGCTGGATATTCTCCACGCCCGAGCGCAGGCGCTACCTCGACTGGAAAACGAGGAGATCCATCGCGCTGGGGGCGGCCAAAGGACTGGCGTACCTGCACGACGATTCGCGGAGGTGCGTGCTGCATCTGGATATCAAGCCGGAGAATATTTTGCTGGACGACGCGTTTCAGGCCAAGATCACGGATTTCGGTCTGGCGAAGTCGCTGAAGCGAGACCTGGAGAGCCGCTGGGTGGCATCGCGGATGCGGGGAACGCCAGGGTATATGGCGCCGGAGTGGCTGTACAACCAGGGAGTTACGGCCAAGTCGGACGTGTTCAGCTTCGGCGTGGTTTTGCTGGAGATTTTGTGCGGTCGCCGCTGTGTGGAGAGTGCGAGAAATGAGCGGAGCTGGTACCTGCCGTCTGTGGCGTTTTCGCAGGCCCGGCAAGGCACGTTGGATCCGGCGGTGGAAACTGCGCGGACGGAACACAGGGAAGCGATTGTGATGTTGATGAAGATTGTCGTTTCTCTTGCATATAGCTATGTTAAATATCAATTGAATTTGGAGACGGTTTGCATGTCCATTTTGTGTGATATAGATGGGGTGTCTTATGCATCTATTATTTTAAAGTATTTGCTAAACACTTAAGCTTTAGTTGCATAGGTATTAGGTTTTATTTAAAGGTGTTAGCTTAGTGTTAAAAGACTTTTGGTTTGGGAGTTCCAGGTCATGGGTTTGATTTTGGTGGGCAATGCTAGGTTATAAAGTTCTAATTGTATTGTATATCTTGGAGTGTACTTATATTACATTTATTTTGGGGTTCTAAGACACCCCTAACACCTCCATTAGAAAAACAAAAAGCTTGACAAGCTACCTACCCCTTGCTAGTAACTACAATCCCTTTTACAAAGTTAATAATTATGCTAACAAAAACTATAACCTTCCCTACCCTAACAACTATACCCCACTAAAGTATTCTAAAAATTTTGCATATATCCCACTTATTGAAAATAAAACATAACCCTTCACACACAATCTCAAATCTCCATACCTTCAATCCTTAAAACATACTCATGTACACTTATTATTATCTCTATACCAACTATTCTCTTACTAATGACTATCCCCTCTAAGGATCATCACCTAGAGGCTTAATGCTCATCCCACCAACACAGGCTCCTAGGAGGGTAGTAGATGAGAAAAAACCTAATTTCTTTCACATGCTTGCAAATAAGCTCAAATCCAAGTCTTACAACTTGAGAAATAAGCACCATACCATCACTCAACGTCGTGGTCCCTTTAATGACTATCCCCTATACTAAGTTAAAAATTATATTGCCAACAACTATACTCTACTAAATGATTTTAAAACAATAGCATATACCCCACTAATACTAACTAAAGTATACTAGTAGGAAGTAGTGAAATAAAACATGAATCAATGGAAACATCTATAATACTTCAACAAGACCTTTCTTGGATATAGCAGATATTAAAAGAGGAGATGTATTAATTAGATATGAAAAAGCCTTAAGAGATGACTTTTTAGGAGAAAATTGGTCAAATACCAAATTAATACAAAAACCAATATAATAAAATTGATGATGAACTGCGATATCAGGGCCACAATATCGCATCCACAATATTGGAGCCTACCATGTGATGTTGGATACCCGATATCAGGACCTATCACCTACCTATAAACAAGAGGCAGGTGCACTTGGTTTGAGTAGTTAGTTTTAGTCTCTTACCCAGACTCTTTCCTTTTCTCCCTTCCAGAGCTAGAATTATTTCTGTGTGCCTGCAGTAGGAGTCATAAAGTGAATAGATCTTTATTTGAGCATTGTGTACCTGAGCACACCTTGTGTACAACAATAAAGACGAACTTTATGATAAACCTTACACCATCTAGAATAGATTAATTAATATTATTTCTAGTTATTTAATGCTTTCCTTATTTAATTAATGCTCTCTCTCTCACCCTACAACTCTCCTAAGTAAGCACACACAATACAATCACTTCAAGCATGTGTGTAATACTTGGTAATCCAGTAATGATTAGTGTTTGGTAATCCCAGTAGTGTTGCACTAGTTTAGGATGTGTACGGTAAGCGAGAACGGATACTGGTGCTAGGATCAACTAGAGCCTAGTTAATAAGTAGTCAAATTAAATTAGTTACCTAGTTATCTTTCTCTCTTCCCTTATTAGTAGCAGGACATAAAAACACAAAAAATATATAAATCATATGCCTCAAGCTTACTTAACCATACAATCGTGTCATATAGGTAAGCTTGGGAAGACAACGATTAACTAACCCATTCTTGTTCCACAAAGGTGCATAAGCACTTAGTCCTTGGAATTCGACCGAATTGTGTGTGAAACACTCGTATTCATATGGTTGAGTGTAGGGGTACCTCACCGCTGATCATTAACGTCGTTGCTAGGGACTTTGTTGTTTGTGCGCTAACTAGAACATAGGAAATCTTTCACATCGTTGGAACGAACCCTTAGGGTTGGTTGAGAAAAAAAAATAATACATTGCACACTGAATAGACAAGTATGTCTCCTTCTTCGTATGAAAGCACTTCACTGCCTAGGTCTAAAATAGGAAACAATCGGCGGCATAACACACATGATGTTGACCCGCTAGTCCCTCAATAGTTTCGAGTGGTATATATTCATCCCAATGAGTATATACCAAACTTCACCTTTATCCTCCATCAAGATGAACAATTGCGTTGGCAAGACTTAGAAGGTAACATAGTGTTACCTCCTGATCAATCAGTCTCAAGCATGCTTCTTCGTGCTCCCACACGAATTGACATGCAACACTTACACGTAGAATCCATTGTGCAAGACCATGACTCAAGAGAATATCGTCCCATGGAGGCACAATGTCAAAGGGACTTGCAACAAGAGAGACATCATAAGTCTTTGAAGGGTAAGTGTTCTCAGGATGTCCCACATGTCTTACGCGAAAATGAAGGTGGTGAACCTGCCTTAGGCAGTCACCCACACAACGATGTTCCTCCCCTTGACCTTTGCCAAGGGGTTGTGTATCAAAACCTTCATTCCACTATTCATAACCCAGGTTCTAATACCCATGGGCACAAAGGATCTGAAAAAAGGACACAGACACATGATAAAGATGGACATTCTAATCACAATTATGATCAAGGCCGAGACCTCCAAAGAGACGGTAGTAGACACCATCATGGTGAAAGTTTTCCTTCTTCTTCACCTTCATCATCTCCTTCATCCTCTTCTTCAATATGTGGACGCAGTCATAAAGAAAAAGATCATGGGGATAAAGGTAGGAAAAGTGGAAGTCATAAATGAAACAACCAGGAAAGGGGATGAAGGCACTCTAGAGAATTATAATATAGAAGAGGGGAGAGTAGGGAACAATGTAGGCATCATAGACGCCACGAACGATATGATCATGATGAACCCCTACTTGCTACTCGAAGTATGTTAGACATAACTAATGCTGTTAGAATTCCAACAAGGCACCAGTAAGATAGTACGATTAAGAGATTAGATATGAACAATATCCCACGATTTGAAGGAGGATACAACACTGATCCTCAAAATCACTTACAAGCATTCCATGATGCATGTGCTTTACAAAACATAGAGAATGAATGGCAAAAACTTAAGTTATTTCCATGGACACTAGTCAAATTCATGTAATGCCAAATAAGAAAGAAAAATGAGCTAGCAATCTTTTAATTCTTGTACATAATTAGTAAGCTCTGTGTTGATAACGATAGAAAACTAGTAGGACTTTTTAATTTTCACAGTATTTGATCATATTTAAACATGGCCCTGTGCCTAGCATGGGCAAGGTTGACATCAACACTTAGCCCTCAAACCTTAATTGCATGCAAGTGTAAGGCATAGTGAAACCATAGAAATTCTAAGATGATGCAACAAATAGAGAATCAAAAACATCATAAAACACAAACAAATTAAAATTTGAAAGCAAATTATACTGATCTAAACATAATTAAAATAACCATATAATCAAATGAGAATTAGATGTGGACCACACATACCACACCATCTTGTTTAATCAAACTGTAAATATATAATTTTTATAAATCATAACTTTAAATACATACATACATACATACATACATACATACATACATACACACATACATACATATATATAATTAAAATATAACTAAGATCACATTCCCAATCTTCTCACAAGGTAAAAGTTAAGAATATTTGAACTACTTTGAGCACAAGACTTATTCCAAAATTAATAAAGAGGATAAGCTTATATCAGATTGTGGCTAGTTGAAACTTTCAGATTTTTCCTTGGGACTCTTTTTTTTTTTTTTTTCTTTTTGACATTTAGAAAGGGAATGGGTGAAAAGGGATTATTGCTTTTTTTTTTAATTTCAAGAAAATAGGTTTAAAAAAGGAATGGAGGCTAGGGTGAGGATTTTTGCCATACCCCATCACACTCAAGTACTTATTACACTGCCAATGAGCATGGTCCTCATTTCTTTTCTTCTCTTTCTCTTTGTTTTTTAGGAAACTTTGCTCATGGTGTATTTCATTTTTAAGGTAGGAATTCCAACATGAGTTCGATCAATTAGCTACACTACCAAAGAACATGGTCCTTTCAAAACTCTACCCATGATGCAGTTCAACCCTTGTATATGTGCCTTTAATTACAATTTGATGGCATCATAGTAGGCCTCTTGGGTGGTTGATGGGACGCAATATCGCATGGGCCGTGATATCACGTACACGATATCGTGTCCATCGCGATATTGCATCTTCCCCTGCGATATCACGTACGCGATACCGCAGTGTGCCGCAATGTCTATAAATAAGAAGCTGCTGTCCCTTGTTTTGGTATTAGGAGCTAGAAGTAGCGAAGCTCTAGCAGTTTGACCATTCCAAAGATAGATTATTTTTTCCCATGTCTGCCCGCAGTGTGGTGAATGTAATTGTACGACATTCTTTATTCGAGTGTGATGTACTTGGACATGCACATGATAAACAATAAAGATCGAGATTACTTCATCATTGCAGCAGTCACTTTGTTGTTTATTTATTTAATGTTATTTCCTGTTTTCTCTCTCTCACCCTTAAAATCCTAGAACGCGGAACGAGTACGACTTGATTACGAGCATTTAAGTGTG
>MNCI01013313.1:600865-621950 GCA_015680685.1 Gnetum montanum
GAGTTCGACCGGATCGCGCGTGAGAACGCTTGTGTTCGTATGGTTGAGTGTAGGGGTACCTCGCCACTCATCATTAGTGCCATTTCCAGGGATGGTGCTAGTTATCTAGATTAGTTATATCATACAAGGTCGATGTATGGGACTTAACGATATATCTCTTAGAAAGAAGTAATTATAAAAAGTCACATAAATTCACACACCATAATGTCTCTCCTACAAGACGATAATAATGCCACACTTAGTGAGGAAGTTCGTTGGAGAACCAACGAACTATATGACGATGAAGATTGGAGTATACAACCTGAAGTGGGAGTTTCTTATAAACATGAAGGAAAACAACGTCATTACAACACACGAAGGCATAACTTACAAGATCACGATGAACCCCCACTGGCCACTACAACCTTAACGCAAATACAAGAGGTTGTTCTAGGTTGCTTGATCACACCTTGAGTAGGACCTTCCTGTTGTCCGTGTTCCGGGACCATCTGCAATCACATGGGGCCAATCGTTAGTAAGGTTGTTACCAAAGTTAGGTTATACCTTACTACTTGCCTTAATGAATTTTCTTTATCTCCAAGTGACATTAATAATTAGAAGAAAATGTCCCTAAAGGATTATAATATTTAATCCTCTTTTCTTGGGTGGTTCCCAAATCTAGTTTCCCAGTATAACTAAAGAGATGAAATTGTTTTTGGCACATTTATCATTAATGTTATAACTAATTACCCTTAATAATGTCCTTCAAGAAATGAAAAATTTCAAAAAAATTATGCACTATTCATCATGTGCCCCTCCATCAGGACTAAGTTGAACACTCTGGGTTCAAGTAGGTTCAAACGGAATGAAAATCAGAGTACCAGTAAGCGAGTTATGGATATGAAAGCAAGGGATGCGCAATCGCGAGTCGTAGAGAGAAATTTGAAAAACTTCCCCCACATGAATTGTTGGAAATGATGTTGATAGGCGTAGGGGGGTCATGTAGATATATATATTTTGGATGCGATATCGTGTACGTGATAGCACGGACATGATATCGCATTGGCTACAATATCACGTACACGATATCGCAGCCTATCGAAGTTCGGGCACTTTATATAATGTACCGAATTTTTAATATTTTTAATATTTTTTGAAAATTAAATGATGTAAACTAAGGACATTTGGATTGTTATTATAGTGTTACAGGGTAATTCAACTAGTTTTGAAGGCACGAAAATTATGATGGTGTGGAATTTAGCAATAAGGAGCTCGGATGATAAGGGAGAGAAAAAGGCTATGTGATGGTTCATAGGAACGTTTGAATTGGAGGGATAGTAATAAGGGAAAGAATATTGTTGAAAATATGCTGAGGGTAATAGATGATGTGTGGAAGATGTGTTATGAGTGCAAATTACAAAAATTACGCAAGTGGGTCCTACCCAAAGCAGGTTCCAACCTATAATGCCCTTGCGTAACCACACTTAATAATGTCTGTAGGCACTAGAATAGTTAAATGTAATCCACACTGGTTCCACAAAACACACACATGTAAGTATCACCAGAATGCGGTAAGAATTCTACACTACACAAGACACGAGCTACAATTACATGAACAGCGAGATGAGACGAACTATAGAAGGGATTGTAGAGATTGGGACATGAGGTAACTGACCGAGGGCATAATGAATCCTACATGTAAAGCATGGTTAATGTGTTATTAACCCATCGTTCCAAGATCAGGACCAAGTCCATTCCTTTGATCAGTAACACGGCATTGTTTCATCCCATGATGAGTGACTATGAGAGTAACATAACAAGGCATTTGATCACTTGGCATTTTGTTCAAGGGAGGAGTGATTTTTACTTTGTGGCACTTTCTTTGTTTTTTTTTTGAATGCTGAATTCAGAGAAGCTGCCAACCCTCAAGCATGGGTGCATGTCTTTCTAGTGGGACCCCCTAGAATAGCATTGGATTTTTGAGTACCTTTTGATTACCCTTAATCCCATTTTACGTTAGATTTACAAGGATCTTAGTACAACCACATTACGTGATAACTTTGACAGATGTTACCAAAGAGAATCTGCAAGTCCCCTTGATGCCACAGCCTAATCATTCCCTCTTGATCCATCCTTCTTCATTCTGGGTACAATGAACACAAATTTAATTATAACTTTTAAGAATGTCAAGAATATCACTGTACCCTCGAACAAAACCTCTTATTTGTAGAATGGATGAGTGGGTGTAATGGGCTTACTGTCCAAATAATTGATCACTTGAGACTCGATAACATAGAACACACCTCAACCAACGAGCCGCATGAGTGTTTTATTCATAGATGAGATTAATTATAAAAAGATAAAAAGACAAAAAGATAAAACAAGAGATTGAAAAATGAAAAACTGGGAAAAAAATTTAAAAAAAACAAAAAAAATTTGTAAAATTAAAGTAAATGAAAAATATTTATTAATCCTGCTTGTTATTAGAATGGGGGATATCCCCCATAACTAAACGATTGAGAATGACGAGGATTAATAAATGAAAGGTGAGGATCCTTGCATGTTGAAAATATCGAAACTTGGTCATACTTACCCCATTGGGGTTCATACACATGATTATAGTAAGCATAGTGGGGAAATTTATAAGATGTGGTTCCTAGGTAAAGAGTTGACCCACTATGATACTTGAGACCATAAGATGGTATGCAAGGATCAGGATGTCATCCTCCATGGCTGTATTCATTAGGTCGTATGGTTGTTGGAGTGTTAATTGGTGACCTTGATGAAGTGACACGAGGCGTTGGGTTCAAGGAGAAGGATGCACCATAGTGTTGGACTTGTGCTGAGTTGGAGAATGTAGTGTGGCCTTGGAACTGTGTTGTCCCTTCCTATGGTTATGTCTAAAAAAGGGACACCTTTGATGTTGAGGAGGTCTCTCGCTGCTGTTGGCAATAGTAGCACAAGTAACGTTCATGGGTTGTTGCTATGGTGCAGATACTTTAGGAACAGTTGGTGGCGATGTAGAAGGAGGGAAAGGATGAGAATGTTGAAATTTAGGAGAAGTGTAAGGTACATAAGACGATGGTTGTGTTGAGGACATGGGCTGATAGTATTGAGGAGAATGATAATGTGGCGGGATAGAGTATGTTGACCCAGTTGGGAAAATAGGATGTTGGACTAAATAAGCATTTGGATTTGGATGATACGAAGGGTGTCTCCAATTTAGGGATGGCTTCCCCGACGACTGGGATTGTTGCAACTATGATTGAACATAGTATCTCTGTACGAACTCTAGGTGTAATGTGCTTAACCAATGCTCATATAAATGTAACAAGATTGGGCATTGGCCCTTGGGGTGATTGTATAGGAAAATTTTACATTCATACCTATGATTGGCAGTTAAGCTCTTATTTTCCTCATCCCTTATTTCCGATTGTCTAATGATATTATTTCCTACTTCGGCAGTTAAGCTCTTATTTTCCTCATCCCTTCTTTCCAATTGTCTAATGATATTATGTCTTGCTTCTTGGATTGTAAAAAATCTATCTCCAATAATATTGATATATTCCTCACACTTTTTATGCATCCATTCCAGCATTGTATTTATCTTTGCCTCAATTTCTTCTAATGATTGTTGTATTGGAAAAGATGGTTCTTCCTCTTTGAGATGGGTTGATTTCTCCTTTTTGTGATTATGGACCTCTGTTAAGTTGAAATTTTGGTCCCGTTGATGTTTTTCAACACTCTCCCATCTAGACATTTCTCCTTCTTTTGCTACCCACTTAATAAGCTCTTGGAATTGATGGGTTCATAGTTTGTATAGTTGACCTTGGGCATACATCCCTAGGGTCTCTCTTATTTCATTACAAAGCCCATCAACGATATGGTACATTAGCCTTTCCTTGGAGAACTCATGGCCTTGACAGTTGTTTAACAGTGCATAATATCTTTCTAAGGCCATGTCCAAGGGTTCATGTTGTGCTTGTTTTCACTCTTGGATTTGTTTCCTCAAGGTTGACACTCTTGCGTAGGTTTGATATCTTTTGTTAAAGATTTCTACCATTGTTGGCCAACATCAAATTGAATTTGGTTTTAATGATATATACCATACTTTTGCTTGGACAACGAGTGTCATAGGAAAGAGTTTAAGTTTTTGCCAATCATTATCAATGTTGTTCCATGCACAGGCAACATAGAAGGCTTGTAAATGTTGTTGTGGATCTAAGTCATAGCCTCCTAAGAAATTAGAAAATTTTAAATCGAGCCTGGGTAGGTGGCTCTCTTTACGATGCCTATGGGAGATTCAAACAACCTCTTGTATTTGTGTTAGGCTTGTAGTGGCTAGTAGGGGTTCATTGTCATCGAGTAAGTTATGCTTTCATGCATTGGGATGATGCTACCTTCATTTATGTTTATAAGAAACCCCCACCTTGGATTGCGTACTCCAATCTTCATTGTCATTTAATTTTTTGGTTCTCTAATGAATTGCCTCACTAGATGTGGCATTATTGTAGTCTTGTAGGAGAGGCATGGTTGTGAAATTGTGTGTGACTTTTTGTAATTATTTCTTCCTAAAAGCTATATCGTTAATTCCTATACAGTGACCTTGTATGATATAACTAATCTAGATGACTAGCACTGTCCTGGCAACAGCACCAATGATGAGTGGTGAGGTACCCCTACACTCAGCTATACGAATACGAGCACTTCACACACGATTCGGTTGAACTCTGTAGATAGACTAGTTATGGTATCTAGATAGTTACTCATAGATTGTAGTTCACTGTCTTCCCACCTAGATTAGTATTAGCTTTGTCACGTATGGTTTAGTCTAGAGTGAGGTGTATGATGTGTTCCTACACTAATGCTACTCCTGGGTATGATGGGAAATAATATCAACTAAGCTAGGAGAGAGAGGGTGAGAGAGAATCTAAACTGGCCTAAGTGCAATGAGCATCCATTCTTTAATCATTCGTACACATCTTGGACCTCGTGCACGACTACCATTGGGATTACCAAGCGCATGGCCTAGGTACGCTACTGGGTTACCAAGTAGTCACACTTAAATGCTTGTGATTAAGTTGTACTCATTCCGCATTACTAGGAGATAAGGGTAGAGAGATATTAAGTAAGAAAGTAATAAATAACAATAACAAATAAATAATTAAGCTAAGTGGATGCTACAATGATGAAGTAATCTCGATCTTTATTGTCAGTCATGTGCGTGTCTAAGTACATCACACTCGAGTAAGGATGTCGTACAATTACAATCATCACACTGCAGGCATGCATTGAGAGAAAGAGTTGAGAGAAAAAACTAATAAAAAGTCCCTACCTTAATACTAAAAACTCTTCTTAACCAAATATTCCTACCTCTTATTTATATATGAGGAGACAAGCTACGATATCGCGTATCCAATATCACGTCTAGGCTACGATATCATGTACGTGATATCGTGGGTGTGATATCGCAGCCAACAATTCATGACTCATCAATTAGCCATTAAGAAGGTTAATTTCGGTAAGATAAATACCTAAGTATTGAAATTTTACATGTTTTGTGTAATAGTGATGCTCCTTAAACCTATAAAGAAGCTTGTAATTCAAAAGTTAATATAGCTTGGAAAAATACTATGAATGGGAAAATGAAATCACTAATGAAAACAAAGGCATAGGAGCTTGTTAAACTTCCTCCTAGAAGAGAACTTGTTTGGTGTAGATGGATTTTTAGGGTAAATAAGGAGGAGTATACAAGGTAATGCTAGTAGCAAAAGGATACTCTCAAAAGGAGGATATTGACTATGAAGAATATTTTACACTAGAGGTAAAGTTAACATCCATAAGATCTCTAATGTCCTTTTGGGCTACTTTGGATCTTGAATTTGAACAGATGGATGTTAAGATTACATTTCTTCACTATCATCTTGATGTTCTTTATTGTAGATGTGAACAACAATGTTTTTTCTTCAATTGTTGGACATTTCTTCATCCTTCAAAATTTTGTTAAATAATTATATTAGCCATGAAACTTTTGTATTTCCCATTACTTTTCAAGCTTCTATAGGAATGTTATCCAATCCAATAGCTTTTTCATTTTGCATCTTTGATAAGGTTGCGTTTACCTCTAAAGAAGAAAATTCATTAATCAAACCAAAATTTGGTTCTTCTTCTTGGATATCTTTTCTTGGAAATTCTTTGTTTAATAATTATTGAAAATAATTTTTCTCCCTATCCAAAATTTTATTGTCTTCTACCAAAATTATTTCATTTGCTTGATGTATGTTGATGTATGTTACATTATCAATATCCTTACATTTATTATTTATGATTTTTTACTAGTTTATAAATAGATTATTCTCCTTCCTTTATTCCTAATTTCTCATAGAACTCATTTAAAGTATTATGTTTCACTTTGATTACTTCTACTTTTGCCTCCTTTTTTACCATTTTATACATGATCTTATTTTCTTAGTTTTCACTTTGCTATCATTCCTTAAAGTATTCTTTCTTATTTTAGATAGTATATTGTACTTTATTACTCCACCACCATATCTTCTTTGAATGTATTTTTTGCCTTTTGTTTCACCCAACATGTTCTTTAATATTTTTTAAATGCAATTTTCCATTCAACCCTAAATTAAATTTTTAGAGTAAAAACCTCAATTCCATGTACCTTCTTGAAGCAATTATTTTTTAAATAAGGGGCTTTTATCTTCCTTTAAATTCTAATATTTTATGCATTTACTCCCTTTTTACCCACTACCTTTGAAACTCTATATGGCTAAGTCCATGATCGTTACTTGATGTTGTTATGAGGGACTTTCTAAGTATGGCCTTGTAGTATTTGCACATGACCCAATTTATTTTGTACAACAAAAAGTAATCAATTGGTATTTTATCTATACTACTCATATATGTAATAAAATGTTTTATCCTCTTGTTGAAATAATTATTTATAATTATAAGGTCACAAGCACTTACAAATTGCAATAGTGGATATCTCATATCATTGTATTCTCTAAATCAATGTCCTTCATGAATTTAGTCATATCTCATTTCTATAGATCTAGTATGACAATTAAAATTCCTTTTAATGAATATGCTTTCTTATTAGGGAATTTCTTGAATAGCAAAATTCATCGGATCCCAAAAATTTTGCTTAATGGAGTTTGTTAGGATAATTTGTAAAGCATATATGAGGATGAACTTGATTATTTAATTTCCATGCATAAGTTGTATGCCCATAGATTGATCACCATGGTTGTATATGTGTACCACTTTATCTTTTACAATGATGATGGCTAATCCATTTGGGTAATATTTTCTTGAATAGAAAAGTTGCTAACCTCGTCCACATCTTGAGCTTTATACACTTTCCATCTTATTTTTTTGGAAGTAGGCAATGCTTATTTTTCATCTTTTGATGTCAATAAATTTAGAGGTCTTTCTAGTGAGAGTGTCAATATTCTAGGTTACTATCCAAAATTTCGGCTAGGCAACTTGCTTCATTACTCACAATCATCCCTGATGTGAGAACCTTATCTACTCTCTAAAAAATTTAGGTGACGATATTCTAGATCACTTTTGGAGGATGTCCTAGCAAGCCCTTGTCTATTTTCCATAGAAATTGGATTTGTGATTGCAGCACATCACATTGGGAGAATGCTCTAGCATTTGCAAAATTTGGAAAAGAACTCATCCATAAAATTTGGCATGGTTTTATGCTTGGGTGATAACATGATGCTAATTAAGTTTTGAAATCTTGTATTTTTTTTCATATTGCTAAATATCATTTTAAAATTTTCTTAAATGCTAAAGATCTTAAAATTTTTGTAATGCTGAAAATCTTAAAATTTTCTTAACCATTTGTTGAAGATTATCTTGAGATATTTTTAATAGGATATTTTCAAACTAAAATTTTATTAGTTCTATAGACCCTAGATTTATTGGACACTACAAATATACATGCTATGAGTTTTGAAAACATCATTAAAAAAATTACCAAGTATTCTGTGTAATATTTGCAATAAATCAACCAAAGTTTCAACTGTCATACTCCATCTATATTTAACATGCTCTAATGTACGACATTTAGGAAAATGTAGTATTCATGTTTAATGCTATTTGTATTTTATAGTTAGCATATTTATTCTTCACAATGAATTTTATGTCATCTACTTGTGTTTTGACTTCTAGATGATAGGATCTTATTCATACTCTACTACATGTGGATTTTAACTAATAAAAATAATAGAAAATAAAGAATTTTCATTCCCACTTTTAATTTTTCCCAAAAGATATCAAGATGTTGGAACTCGAAATAAATTAAACAGAGGTACACCCCCAAGATTTATAGAAATTTATAACTCAATGCTACTTAGTAGAATTGAACCTATAACTTAAGGTTACTAGGCCAAGAACACTTCATTATTTTTCTAAAAAAAGATGCTATTAAAATCAAGGCTAAAATAAGTGAGGCATCTTACATCTGTTTCAAAAGGTGTAATGTGTTATATTACTTTTATGAGTCACGATGCAGAGTCAATGACATAAAATTTCAAATACATGAGAAAAGGTGACATTTCACAACATAATCAAAACAAAAGTACATAAGTTATCCATATCATTGGTACATAAGATGTTATCATTGGCACATAAGAAGAACCAATGTTGTTGCAATATCATCAATCATCCAAGGTGATTTTAAATATACTTCATGACGTATGTTATGATACAATTGTAATAGATCCCTTTTATCTTTGCATGTAAGAAAACCTCAATTTAATATTTTCATCCTAAACCATTAATATGAAAATTTATGTAGACCATTGCACATGTATAAACTCCCATTGTACAAGCATAAAATTGAAAATTGGAAAAGTAAAATTTTTATTATGTCTAGGAAATCATAAAGGATTTTTTGGATGGTTACAAAGCCTCAACATATTTTTGAAGAAAGTTGAAAACAACATTGATGTAATGCTTGTAGTAGATAGGGTCAGATTAAAAGAAAACAATCAATAGATTACAATTAATAGTATAATTCATTGAAATGGAAGCCAAAGATGGGTGATGAATTATTAGTTGGTTGGGACATTATTAATGCTACGTCACATCTATGATATCATTGATGCTATATCTCATATGTTTGACAAAAATTTAATTTTTGTCCACCAATGATATCGTAACTATGATATTGTATCTACGATAACATATATTTGATATCGTAGCATAAGTTGCATCATCATAGATATGATATCATAGGATGTGTGCAACCTATAAACACAACACTTGGGCACATAGATTTGGAGAATTTTCATTCCATCCTTGGGTAGATTCTTGTAGTTTCATTTTGTAGTTTTAGCAATAGAGTGAATGCCCGTAGTGTGGTGTTGAGCATTTGTATGAAATCCTTATTTGAGTGAATTGTACTTGGGCATAGTTCATATCTGGAAATAAAGATCAAGATTACTTTTCATCATTGTAGCATCCACCTAGTTTTATTCTTTTACTTAGCATAGTTTTTACCTTTTTCTTAGTTTAATCATTTCCATTTCCAAGTATTTTACTTTACTTGTTCATTAGTAAAGAAACATGAGTATGGTTGGTTTTGACAATTTAAGTGTAATCATTTGGTAATCCTAATCATGTTATTACTTAGTTCGCCTAGTGGCATAATTCTTGGTAACCCAATAATGGTTACTTGAACCCAAGATGTGTACGGAAAGCCAAGATCTGATACTCATCACTCTAGGCTAGAGTAGATTTACATTACTGTCATTACTTAGACTTAGGACTAAATTTCATCTCAATCATGTTTATCGTTAGAAGTAATCAAGGCCTAACAACATCAATTATCATATGCCTCACTTTGGACTAAACCATATGTGAAAAATCTACCACTAGTCTAAGTGGGAAGACAGTGTTCTTCATTTAATGCTTAATAATCTAGATGCCACAACTAGTCTCATCCATAAAATTTGACCAAATCGTGCATGAATGCTTGTGATTCGTATGGTTGGGCATAGGGATACTTTTTACTCATCATTGATGCCATTTCTAGGGATGGTGCTAGCCATCTAGATTAGATATATTATACATGATTATTGTAAATGTATTAATGATCTATCTCATAGAAAACATTAATATTTTAAGTCACACACATTATCAAACAAAACCATGTCTCCTTCACATAGGGCCAATAATGCATCATATGATGAAAACACTAATAAGACAAATGATAAGATCTATGCTAAGGAAAATTAGAGTAAACAACGACAAGCAGGGGTTTCATATGCTCAATTAGACCCTTACTATACTTAAATACTATGTTTAACTAATGCAAATAATCCTAGAGAAGATGGAGTATGTCCTAGAACAAGGAGGGCCTCAAGGCCTAGGGCCTCCTCCAAACCTAGAAGTGATACATCAATTAACCAAAGGGGAAAAAATAGAAGCCATGAAGATTCTCCCAGTTCACCATCTTTTTCTTCCTCTTCCTCTTCAACATCTAGTTTTGATGAAGATGAACGTAGCTATAGAAATAAGAATCAAGATGAAAATAGAAGTAGAAATAGATGAGATCATTAGTGTGAGCATGAATGAAATCATCATTATTAGATAACTAGAAATTGAAATTATCATCATGACATGTTTGATGATGATGAACCCTTGTTGGCTATTAGGAGCATGATGCAGATAATGGAGGTAGTTAGGATACCTCACAAGCATCAAAGGGAAAGTCACATTAAAAGGCTTGATATGAATAACATCCCTATATTTGTGAAACGTTATAACTCTAATCCACAACATCACTTACAAGCTTTCCTTGATGCCTACACCTTGCAGAACATCAAGAGTAAGTGGCAAAAGCTTAAGCTCTTTCCTAAGGCACTAATAGATGAAGTGGAAAGTTGGTATAGATCATTGGAACTAGATTTAATTCACAAGTGGTCCAAAATGCTAGAATGTTTCAACAAAAAATACTAAATCTATGTGAGAGTGTCCAACCTAAGAAAACAAATCCAAGGATGGAAGCAACAGCAACATGAACCCTTGGAAATAGCCTTGTATAGATACTATTCTCTACTACATAGATGTCCAGAGCATGGATTTTCTCCAAAAGAGTAGCTTCTCCACATCATAGATGGACTTCATAACCAAATGAGAAAGACCCTTGGGATATATGCCCAAGGACAATTATCTAAATTAAAAGCCCATATGATACAAAGGCTAATCAAAAAATTGGCAAAATAAGAAGGAGAGCTATGTAAATGAGAGAATATAGAGGAATATAGTTGGGATCCAACTCTTCAAAAGAGAGGGATCCATATCTATAATAAGGAAAAAGAGACAACTCTTGATGAGGTGATTTCACAAAAAACCTTTCCAATACAAAAGTCTGTTGTTGAGCTTAAAGCAAGGATAGATAAGATGTGGGAGTTGATAAATGAAAAAGTCACAACCTACATGAAAACCATAGAGGAGAAGGTAGTGCAAAACAAATCAAGTGATCAAAACAAGAAGAGGAAAAGAACAAAGAAGTAGGCAAGAACACATACTAAGAAAAAGGAAAAATAGCTGCAATAGAAGAGGCTATAGACTCAACCAGAGAAGAGAATGATGGATGTAACATCTACCAATATGATCATCCAAAGGGCTATTGCCTAGTTATGTTACATCTACAAGAGTATTGGACTTTTTCTTTGAATCTCAAGTTCATACAAAAGAAAATGCCTAGGAAATTATCTTATTCACAAGGTAATTATAGAAAATCCTACAGCCAACCATACTATTCTAGTGGGACTTCTTATCAGCCTCAAAATCACTATCAACTACAGTGGCAAAACCCAGAGCCCTGGGGGATGCCATCATCAAGCTAGCACTACCCTTATTGCTAGTCGAAGCTGCATGAATACTATGTTCAAACACTTGTTTCTCTAGATGGTTCTACTTCCTCTACCTCAAATCACTACTATTACTCTTTCAAAATCGTCAACCTGCAACATCTCCTATGGAATCCCCATCTCAAACCTCTTATCCTTCGCAACCTCCTCAATATTCTCATACTTCCCTCAACCATATGTTACCACCAACAACATAGGAAGGATTAGCACCATAACATCAATGGAAGAATGTCACTTGTACTACAAACATACATGTAAATGATAATGTTAGTCAGTCTCAACCACAGTCTCAGAAACATCCTTTCTTTAGGATAGTTTCCACACATGAGCACAAAATATGTAGATCTCCTAGCTTATTAAAACTAGCACAAGGCTAACCTAGTGCAACACCCTTCCTTACTAAAACAAGGTCTCCCAATCCAATGCAAGAGCCAATACCCATTACCACTTTAGTGCAAAACATAATAGATAAACTTATCATTGTGGATAGATAGACAATTCCATGCATTACTATTAAAAAAGAAGGATGCAATTGTGGACCGATCTTTCAGAATGTTAACATAGTCATTACACTAGTCCACAAAAAATGTGAAAAACAAGTGTGTGCACAAGAGAGAGTAGGGGCTACTAAATTGAAAGACATCCAATGGCCAACAACTGAGAACTTTCAATCATCTAAAACATGCATGGATACATTTGAACTACTTGTTAATTCTTGTTTTAAGAAAATGACCCCAACCAAGAACTTACAAATGAAAATACTAAATCACAATCATACACCAATAGAAAGAGTAACTAAGGACTTAGATGATCAAAATTTAATTATCATCAAGATTACATGAGACAATAACCGAAAATCTAAGTCACTAAGGATGGTAAGTGAGAAACCTCAAGCATATGATCTAAGAGATCTAGGGAGCATTTTTAGAACACTCGTCCATGAGTTTAGTCATGGGGGAGATGCCTTACCTTGATTTTAAAATTAATAAATGTTTTTTCATTCTTTTTTTTCATAATTTTTAATCTTTTCTCATTCTTTGATACTTTTCATTTCTTGAATTTTTGATATTCTTTGATCTCTTTGGATGCTTTCACATTTTCTATTCTTTTAACATTTTTCATTCTTTATACTTATCACAATTTTTACTATCTTTTTCATTTCTTTTATACTTTGTTTTCAAACCCTTTGTAAATAATTGTGATTACTAATAAGACACATTAAGAATAAAGTAAGATGTAGTCCCAACAAGGTGAAGATTTCTTTGTATTATCAATCTTAAGGAACTGATTATCTATAAAGTGAGACCACACTATCCATCCATCCATACTCCTAATAGACCTTATCAACTATTATCAAGTGAAAATCCTTCAAGTTGTTTCATATAAACCTTTTCCTCTAGATCACCATTGAGGAATTTCATTTTTACATCCATCTAATGTAATTAAAAATTAAAATGGAAAACCAATGTCATAGCCACACGAAGGGAGTCCTTCTTAGGTATAAGAGAAAAGGTCTTTGTGTAATCTATTTTCTCTCTCTGAGTGAACCCTTTAGCAATAAGTCTTGTCTTATATCTTTCAATGTTGCCTATTGAGTCTTTCTTTTTCTTAAAAACCCATTTGCATCCAATGGCTTTAATACCATCAAGAAAATTGACAAGATGCTAGACTCCATTAGATGACATAAAGTTCATCTCATCCTTCATGGCCTCATAGCACAAGTTAGATTTCTTACAACTCATTGCTTGTGAAAATGTTTTGGGATCATTTTTAACTTCTATGTTGTAGTCAGACTCCTATAGATACACTATATAGTCACTAGGAATCATTGATTGCCTTACTCTAGTAAATTTTCTTAATGTTGGCTCATAATTCTTTTGAGGAGCATGTTGTTCAAATGGATCTACTACATTTTGATTAGAAGTCTATGAAACTTCAATGATTGGTTATTGTTCATCATGCATTTTTTGCTCTAAGAATGTTTTGTACAATAATTATTCTATCATTTGAAATAGAGGGTTGAGTGTTTGCATGATCTTTCTTAAGAATAGTATTCCAAGATCGATTGCTCCCACTAATCAAGTCATTCTTAAGAAATTTAGCATTCCTTGATTCCAAAAACCTAGTAGTATGTGATGGACAATAAAATCTGTATCCCTTAAATCATTCAGCATATCCAACAAAATACCCACTTATGATCCTTGGGTCTTGCTTCTTTTCTTCTGGATTATAGACTGTTACTTTAGAAGGGCATCCCCAAATGCGTATATGTTGCAAAATTGATTTCCAACCTTTTCATAATTCAAATGTTATCTTTAAGATAGCCTTGGTTGAAAATCAGTTTAGTATATAAATAGCTATCTTGAGAGCTTCAGTCCAAAAGGACCTAGGAATCTTAGATCTACTAATCATACTCTACACTATGTCCAACAATGTTTGGTTTTCTTTGTCTACCACACCATTCTAGTATGGAGAACCAAGCATAGTGTACTGGGCAACAATTCCATACTCTTGAAGAAACTTAGCAAATTGACCAAGTGCTTGTCCATCATCAATGTATCTACCATAGCATTCACCACCCTTATCAAACCTCACTATCTTTATTTGCTTACCACACTATTTCTCTACTTCAACCTTAAACACCTTAAAGCATTTTAAATCTTCATTCTTATTATAAAGTAAGTAGAGATATATATATTGCGAGTAATCATCAATAAAAGTAATATAATACCTTTGACCATATGTGTCCATATCTGGACTACAAATATCTGTATGTATGATCTCTAATATGTCTAAACTCCTCTTGGCACCTTTCTTTGACATATTGATTTGCTTTCCCTTTATGCAGTCTACAAAAGTGTCAAAGTCAGTAAAATATATAGTAATAAATACTCCATCATTTACTAATCTCTTTATTCTCTCAATAGAGATATGTCCTAATCTACAATGCCACAATATAGAGGATTCTTCATTCATAACATATCTTTTAATGCCAACACTATCATGAACATGCATAGAAGTATAAGAAGTTTTATTTTGTAAACTAATTTTGAAAAGACCATATGTCAATATACCATTTCTAATAAGTTTAGATCTATAATATAAAATTAATATAGTGTCTAAAAAATTAAAGGAAAATCCAAATGATACAAGCCTTGAAACATAGATTAAATTCCTTGAAAGACCTAGAATATAAAATGTGTCTTCCAACTCTAAAACAAAGCCACTACTTAAAACTAATCTGCATGTTCTAACTGCCTTCACATGTGAGCACATCTTATTGCCTAAATATATGTACAACTCACCTCCCACTGGCTTCCTTAGGTTTAGCACCCCCTGAAGGAATTAGTAACATATATTGTAGAACTTGAGTCAATCCACCATGTGTTATGGCCAACATCAATCATATTAAATTCAAAACAAACAAGTGATAATTGAATACCTTTCTTCTCAAGTCATTTCTAATATTTAGGACAATCCTTCTTTACATGCCCTTTCTTCTTGTAGAAAAAGTAGCTAGATTCCTTCTTAATATTAGCTTGTGTAGGTACTTTACCCTTCCACTTATTCTTGGCTTATCCCTTATTCTTTCCTTGTGTAGCTAGATGCACACTCTCCTTCTTCCATAGCAAGTCTACCCTGTTCTTGTACACATATGGTCATCAGTTCATTAATTGACCATTTTCCCCTATGTGTGTTATAAGAAATCTTAAAGGGTCTATATTGTTGTGGGAGTGTGTTCAAGATGTAGTGCACAAGGAAACACTCTAACATTTCAACCTTAAGTGTTTTTATAATGAGCTTCATAAAAATTTTGATGAGCTTCATGGATGAAAATTTCATTATTAAGGTGCTAGCCAAAGCTTTATCTAATGACTCAAATTGTTCATCAATTACCTTTATCAAAGCTCACACATTGTCATATTGTTGCAATGAACCATGCACACCAGCAGAGATCTTTGTCTTTATGAACATGACACAGAGGTGATTAGATTGCTCCAATTTTTCATAACGACCAACATCATCTGGTTGGCTAGTTTCCATAAAGGTAGGTGGTTCATCCTTTCAAATAGCATAGTCAATGTCCATCTAGCCTAACTGAAGGAGAATTATCTCCTTCAACATCTTATAATTATCATCCTTTAATTCAAGAATGTCATATTTAAAATCTGAGTGATTCACAAGTTGTATTACTACATAGTTTAAAACATGCTTATGTCAGTAAATTTGAGGTTAAAATACTATATGGCATGTTTACCAATGTAAATCATGCATAAAATGTGAATCAAATGACATAACAATTGCATGTGGGCTAAATTTTTAATTCAAATAGATTCATATATCCTTATGATAAAACTTTTTTGGTTATATTCCTTTTCTTAGTCCCTATGGATAAATTAAGAAAATTAATTTAATACATCATTCTAATTAATCATATTAAATATAATAAAAATTCTTGTGGGAAAAATCTATTATATTACATATGATTGATCACAATTTAATGTTTATTTACCATAAGTGATCAACAACTCTTAACATATAATTTTGCATAATTAGAGATGTTATGCCTACTCTCTAATTATACAAAATTATATAGATCACTAGTCATAATTTTTATATGTTACTTTATAGATATATACAAAAATATGCATAAAATTAATTATTTCTAAAATAAATTACCAAATTATAACATTCCTTAAGAAATATGGTATTAAAGTAAACATTATTTTATTTTAGAAATTGAACTGCTCTTTAAGTTGCAACTGATTTTCAAGTCATCCACAATAAATAAAGAAGGGACATACGATAAATAAAAACTAGTTCAAATTAACACTAGAATGGAATCTTCTATCCTCCATTGACATTTATGTTGTAGAGTTATGGAAACACAATCCATTTGTATTTATTCTAAATCTAGTTTGCTTCCATCAAACAAATGATAAGTTCTGTAAACAACAAAATAGTTAACTATGCATAGGTAATGAAGTGGCTAATGTCACAATGCATAGATACAGGAGTGAGAAACTATGCTATAGTGGGAAATTGTCTCATAATGGATAATTTTTATTATAAGTTGAACATATGTCACTAATTTATTATTATCTTACCCTTCCATAAAATGTAACAATATATTTAGAAATCTTGAATTGATATAGTAATTAAAGAAATTCACATAGCATAATTTTTTTTACCATAAATCTGAGGATTGCATTTTAAATGTTTTGAATTTCCAAATAAATAAAACATAATAGATTCAAATTTAATCAAATGCCTCCCAAAACCAATTTAGGCTTATTATCCGTTATCCTACATCTATTCAAGCTATGCATCAAATTGTACATATTTGAATAGATAAAATAAATTCAGAACCCATTTTGTTGAGCATATGTGCACTTCAAAAGTACCTTTGTTATCTGTGTCATGCTCTTAGTAGCCAACAAGGGCTCATCATCATCAAACATGTTGCAGTGATGATTGCTATTTCTAGTTGTCTAATTATGATGATTTCATTCATTCTCACACTAATGATCTCATCTATGTCTACTTCTATATTCATATTGATCCCTATTTCTATACCTACATTCATTCTTTCCAAAATTAGAGGTGGAAGAGGAAGAGAAAGATGGGGAACTTGGAGAATTTCCATGGCTACTATATCTCTCTCTATGGTCCCTTGATTTGTCTCTTCTAGGTTTGGAGGTAATCCTAGGCCTTGAGGCCCTTCTTGTTCTAGGACTTGCTCATATCCTCTAGGATTTTTTGCATTAGTTGAATGTAGTCTTTGAGTGTAGTAAGGGTCTAAATGAGCATAAGAAATCCTTGCTTGTGGTTGTTTACTCCAGTTTTCCTCAATATAGATCCTATCATTTCTCCTACCAATGTTTTCATCATACGATGCATTATTGGCCCTATGTGAAGAAGACATGGTTTTGTTTGATAATGTGTGTGACTTAAAATATTAATGTTTTCTAAAATATAGATTGTTAATACATTTACAATAATCATGTACAATATAATTAATCTAGATAACTATCACCATTCCCTAGCAATTATGCCAATGATGAACAACAAGTACCCCTATGCCGAACCATATGAATCACAAGCGTTGATGCATGATCTAGTCAAATTCTGTGGATGGAACTAGTTGTGGCATCTAGATTGTTAAGCATTAATCATAGGATGTTATCTTCCCACTTGGACTAGTGGTAGCTTTGTTATGTATGGTTTAGTCCAAAGTGAGGCATATGATAATTAATGTTGTTAGACTCATTTTACTCCTAGTGGTAAACATAATTGGGAATGAAATTTATTCTTAAGTCTAAGTAATGATGGTAATGTAAATCTAATCTAGCCTAGAGTGAGGAGCATTCAGTTCTAGCTTACTGTACACGCCTTGGATTCATGTAACTGATATTGGGTTACCAAGCATTATGCTACTAGGTGAACCAAGCAATAACACTACTGGGATTACCAAATGATTACACTTAAATGCTTGAAACCAACCATACTCATTCTACTTTACTAATGAACAAGTAAAGTAAAATACATGGAAATGTAAATGATTAAACTAAGAAAATAGTAAAAACTATGTTAAGTAAAATAGTAAAACTAAGTGGATGTTGCAATGATGAAAAGCAATCTCAATCTTTATTTCTTAACAAGAACTATTTCCAAGTACACTTCACTTGAATAAAGATTCCATACAACTACTCAACAGCACACTGTAGGCATTCACTTTATCGCTAAAGGTACGAAAACAAATTGCAAGATTCTACCTAAGGATGGACTGAAAAGTTATTTAAATCATGCCCCCAAGTGCTATATCTATAGGTAGGCACAAATCCTATGATATCAAATATCCAATGACATAGCATGTGCTTTGATATCATGGCTAAGATATTAGATATATTCAATATCTTAACCTACGAAAAACATGATTTATCATACCCCACAATTGAATTAAAATTTGTCCTCAAGTGGACAAAGGAAGAAACAAGTTTTTTACAAAATATTAGGAATTTATGGGATTATTAATTGACTCTAACTAATAACTGACTTTGAGTGTCGTAGTGGTGTGTACAAAAAATGACACAATTACATGACAAAACAAAAACAAAATTTAAGGTGGCTTGATGTAGTTCATATTTTAGGCCATAGTGGAACTTCCATCAAATTCTTCCCTTCATTGTTAGGCTTCTAGAATTGATATCTATTCAGGAGTGCTTGAAGTTTCTCCTCTATTATCCTTGGCTTCTTTTCCATCTACTCTCTTTACTAAATATGGCATAGAGACTCCCTCAATTTTAACTATTGCATCAACCTATTTATTAGTACATTTCTCCTAAGTACCATTCTCCACTATTAGTTAGTTTAGGCCATAAAGGAGACACTTGAAGTTGTGTCTTTATAGCTTTCATGTTGTGAAGGTCCTCCATTTGGTGGTCTCTTAAGGACTATTTGCAATCAACAAGGGTTTAAAATTATTAGTGTGTGCCTATCAATTCTTAGTACTTTTCTACCTTGCTCATATCCTTGGTTAGATCAAGCTACTATCATATTATGATTGCAGAGTTAGAAAAATTTGCAAAAAAAAAGGAACCCCGTAGATGGTATATCTTTTAGTTATTCATGACCTTATATTGTTTTGCTTGCTTATTATGGCCTAAATAGTTGATATGGTCTATTAGGAGTATTATTTGAATCTTTTTGGCCTTAGTTTGATTGATTAACTTTAAGGTTCTTATTATCTCATTGTACTTACCCTTTATAGTATCTTTTGGGCATTAGGAATTTTTGGCTCAAATTTTCATTTGCTTTTATTGTGCAATGCATCCCCCATCCCCCCTCCCACAACTAAGTTGAGCACTTTGGGATCAGTAGGGTTTAAGAATTTTTGAAATTATAGCTACGAGGATGAATTTATGACCTTTGGAAGCTAGTATGCAAGAGTTTTGAAAATGATTGCAAAAGCCTCTTTTGTTGCAAAATGAGAAAGTGAAGAATTTCACCAACTCTTGCACGTATATATACTATTTTTATATGTGTGACATCGTAGATAAAACATTGTAGCTATAATGTCACCATTAAAAAATGAGTTAAATGGAATGTTTGGAAGATGTGAAGCTTGTCTAGAGGATCTTGAGCCATTGATGATGCACATTTTTTTGAAAATTTGGCCTTCAAAGTTCCTAAAGAAGGAATCTCAGGCAATAAAAGTTTATAGTATGGATAAGAAATGAACGATGAATTTTTGACATATAGACAAATTATTAGATGATATGGGAAGTTTATTACATGTTTTGAAGGCACAAGATGATGTGGAATTGCATTGAAAGTATGAAATACAAGCGTTATACAAGTTGAGCCTCCCTAAAGCAGGCTCTAGCCCTTAGTGCCATTGTATAACCATGCCTAAAGTGTCCTTAGGTACTCAAGGAGTTGAATGTAAGACATACTTGTCTAGCAAGACACACATGTTAGTGTTACCAGATTGGGAAAATAACACTATATCATACAAAAACACAAGTTATGATTAAAAATACAATGATGTGAGATGGAGTAGAGAAAGGATTTTTGAACTTGGGACATGAGGTGTCTTACCATAAGCATAATGAATTCTTGTGTTTTATTAGTGGTTAAAGTTCAAACCACATTTTAGTGACATCACATTATTTAGTCTCTTAAAATTACAACTATAAGACTACCACTTGTACAACGAGTATTGTCACTTGGCATATTGTCCAAGGGAGGAGATTATTCATGCCACTTTTTTTTTATTTTTTAGATTTCTGAGAAGCTACCTACCTTCAAGCATGAATAACATGTCTTTCCAATGGAACCCCTAGAAATTTACTCTGTGCTCTTTTATTTTTATTTTCGTCAACCTTACCAAAGGACTACCCTTAGGCATGGGTAACATGTCTTTCTAGTGACATGATAAGGCAACACTTATTTTACTCTTACTCCCATTTTTCGTTAGATCTACAAGGATATATACAACCTAAGCAATAGGATAGAACTTACATCAATAATCCAAGAGAATCCACAAATCTCCTTGATGTCACACCTTATTCATTCCCTCTAGGTTCTTCACTTTTTAGTCCAGGAAAAACAATTACAAGTTTATTCTTAGTTTTGTGATGGAAAGAATATCATTATGGCCATGGTAAGAACCTCTTATTAATTGAATGGATGGATGG
>MNCI01013313.1:622419-653383 GCA_015680685.1 Gnetum montanum
TTGATCATCTAAGTTCTTATTTCCTCAATTTGTTGGTGTATAATTATGGTATAATATTTCTGTTTGTGAGCTCTTAGTTGGGGTCCTTTTCTTAGAATAGGAGTTAATAAGTGGTTTAGATGTTTCCATGCATGTTTTAGATGATTGAAGGTTCTCAATTGCTGGCCACTAGGTGTCTTTTAGTTTAGTGGCCCTTACTCTCTCATGTGCACATACTTGTTTTTCACATTTGTTGTGGATTGGTGTAATCACTGTGTTGACATTTTGGAAGGTTGATCCACAACTACACCCTTATTTTTCAGTAGTAATGCATGGAATTGCTTATCTCTCCACAGGGATAGGTTCATCTATTATGTTTTTCACTAAAGTGGTAATGGGTGTTGGCCCTTGCGTAGGATTGGAAGACATTATTTTGGTGAGGAACGGTGTTGCATTAGGTTGGCCTTGTTCTAGTTTTAATGAGCCAGTAGGTCTACAAGTTTTATGCTGATGTATGGAAACTATCGGAAAGAAAAGACATTTTTGAGACTATGGTTGAGATCTACTAAAATTATCATTTATGTGTATGTTTGTAGCATAAGTGAAATTCTTCAGTTAATGTTGTGGTGCCAATCCTTCCTATGTTGTTGGTGGTGACATATGGTGGAGGGAAGTATGAGAATATTGAGGATGTGATAGAGGATAAGAGGTGTGATATGGTGATCCCATAGGAGATGCTACAGGTTGATGATATTTGGGAGAGTGATAGTAGTGATTCAAGGTAGAGGAAGTAGAACCATTCAGGGAAACAAGTTGTTGAACATAGTAGTCATATGGGTCTAATTGGCCATAAGGGTATTGTTAGCTTGATGATGACATTTTCCAAAACTGTGGGTTTTGCCACTATGGGTGATAGTAGTTTTGAGGCTGATAAGAAGTCCCATTAGGATAAGGTAATTTAATAGGCATTTTCTTTTGTACTAACTTGGGATTCAAAGAGAAAGCTCCAAACTCATGTAGATGTAACATAATTGGGAAATAGTCCTTTGGATGATCATATTGGTAGGTGTCACATCCATCATCATATTTTGTGTTTAAGTCAAAAACCTCTTTTACTATGGTAATTTTCCTTTTTGTTGATAAGTGTTCCTACCTATTACATTGGTCTTTTTCCTCTTCTTGTGTTGATCACTTGATTCTTTCTACGCTACCTTCTCCCCAATGATTTCCGAGTACGTTATAACTTTTTAGTTCATCACTCCCACATCTTATCTACCCTTAATTCGATCTAAGAAATAGCCTTTTATATTGGCAAGGTCTTCTATGAAATCAACTCATCAAGAGATACATCTTTCTCCTCATCATACATATGGATCCCCTTCTTTTGAATAGTTGGATCCCAATTCTACTCCTCTACATTCTCTCATTTACATAGCTCTCCTTCTTCTTTTACCACTTGCTCAACTAGCCTTTGTATTTGATGGGCTTTCAATTCATATAACTAACCTTGGGTATAAATCCCAAGGTTTTCCCTCCTTTGATTACAAAGCCCATCTATGATGTGGAAAAGTTTCTCTTTTTAAGAGAAATCATGTCCTAGACATCTATGTAGTAGAGAATAGTATCCATCTAAGGCCACATCCAAGGATTCATGTTTTTCTTGCTTCCCTCCTTAGATTTTATTTCTCAAATTGAACACTTTTGGATAGGTTTGGTATTTTTCATTGAAGAGTTCCAACATTATGGACCATTGATGGATTGAATCTAGTTCCAATGATCTATACCAACTTTCAGCTTCATCAACTAGTGTCCTAGGAAACAGCTTAAGCTTTTGCCACTCACTGTCGATGTTCTGCAAGGTGCAAGCATAATGGAAGACTTGTAAATGATGTTGTGGATTAGAGTTATAGCCTCCCATAAAATTAGGAATGTTATTCATATCAAGCCTTTTGATGCGACTTTCCTTTTGATGCCTGTGAGGTATTCTAACTACCTCTATTATCTATGTCATGCTCCTAGTAGCCAACAAGGGTTCATCATCATTAGACATATCATGGTGATGATTTCTAGTTCTAGTTTTTTGATTATCATGTTTTTTTTCATGCTCATACTGATTATCTCATTTATTTCTACTTCTATATTAATCTTAATTCCTATTTCTATATCTATGTTCATCCCTGTCAGAACTAGACATGGAAGAGGAAGAGGAAGATGTGAAAGTGGGAGAATTTCCATGGATGTTATATCTCCCCCTATGGTCCCTTAATTTATCTCTTCTAGGTTTGGAGGAAGTCCTAGGTCTTAAGGTCCTTCTCATTCTAGGACTTACACCATATCCTCTAGGATTTTCTACATTAGTTGAATGTAGTTTTTGAGTATAGTAAGGGCCTGAATGAGCATAACCCTTGCTTATCATTGTCTACTTTAGTTTTATTTAGTATCGATCCTATCATTTCTTCTATGATTATTTTCATCATATGATGCATTATTGGCCCTATGTGAAGAAGACATGGTTTTGTTTGATAATGTGTGTAACTTAAAAAATTAATGTTTTCTAAAAGATAGATCATTAATAAATTTACAACGATTGTGTATAATATAATTGGTCTAGATAACTAGCACCATTCCTTGAAAATGGTGCCAATGATAATTTGCAAGTACCTATGCCCAACATATGAATCACAAGCATTCATGCACGATTCAATCAAATTCCATGGATGGAACTAGTTGTGGCATCTAGATTGGTAAGCACTGATCATAGGACATTGTTTTCCAACTTGGACTAGTGGTAGCTTTGTCACATATGCTTTAGTCCAAAGTGAGGCATATGATAATTAATGTTGTTAGGTTCATTTTACTCCTAGTGATAAACATAATTTGGAATGAAATTTAATCTTAAGTCTAAGTAATGATAGTAATGTAAATCTACTCTAGCCTAGAACAATGAGCATGCGGTCCTAGCTTACCTTACACATCTTGGACACATGTAACCATTATTAGGTTGTTGAGCATTATGCTACTTGGCGAACCAAGCAATAATAGTATTGGGATTACCAAATAATTACACTTAAACACTGAAAACTAGTCATACTCAATCCAATTTACTAATGAACAAGTAAAGTAAAATACTTGGAAATGTAAATGATTAAACTAAGAAAATAGTAAAAACTATGTTAAGTAAAATAGTAAAACTAAGTGGATGCTACAATGATGAAAAGTAATCTCGATCTTTATTTCTTAACAAAAACTATGCCTAAGTACAGTTCACTTGAATAAAGATTCTATAAAACTACTCAACACCACACTCAGGGCATTCACTCTATCACTAAAGGTACAAAAACAAACTACAAGAGTCTACTTAAATATGGAATGAAAAGTTATTCGAATGGTGTCCCCAAGTGCTATATTTATAGGCAAGCATGCATCCTACAATATTGAATATTTGATGATGTAGCATGTGCTTCAAAATCGAGGCGAAGATATCGAGTATCCAATATGGAGGATCCAATATCTTAGCCTATAAAAAACATGATTTATTAGTAGTTTATTTATATGAATCACCTAATTTTTAGCTAGTTACACTTTTATTTGATTGTTTCATTATCTAAATGGATTCACAAGTACTTTGGCTTGAGGATTACATGAATTGGACATTTGATGCATTTAACACTCAGCTAAATTTTTTCAAATGTTAAGCTTAAATGACTTTTAAACTAAAAATAATTTTAAAAAACACTTCAATTTCTATCATTTATGAAACTTTGAACTTATGGCTTTTGAGGTACACTATCATATTCCTATTTTTAAATGGTGTCATTCTATAACAAGTTATAATTATTATAACAAGACATTAAGAACCTTTAAAGATTTGGTCTTCGGTATATACTCGATAAACTAGAGGCCATGTCAACATCAAATTGTAGAGCTTGTAAAATAAGTAATGGGTGTTGGGAGGATAATAATGGACTTGGCCATTCCTTTTGGCTAATTTTAGGTTGTACTACAGTAGTAGTGCTATATTAGCTCTAAAGGGATAGATTTTGAAAGAAGAAAATCTTAAGAACCCTTGATGCATGACCTAGAAACACTTTTTCTCAATTCTTTAATAATGTTCCTTTTTATTTCCTTATGCATTTTCTCTATTTAGTTTTTTATGCATAATGTCAAATGTAACATATGTTTGATGTATGCCATGACATATAAGAAAGGGAACAAACTATGATTCACAACCTAGGGTGAATCACGGACCATCTACAAAAGAGTAACATGTCTAGGATAAACAAAGGACTAGCAAGGGACAATAACTGTAGGAGACTCTAGTAAGACAAGGAGACATGTTCCCTTTAGGTAACCTTTACTTTTTTTAGAAGGATAAACCTTTTCTAAGTAGAGTAAGAACCTAAACTGCTAGACCCTAATTTAGGAAAGTAACAACTAGAATCTTTAGTGTTTTACTCATATGTTAGAGACTATTTTCCTTGAGTCATAGAAGAATGATTCTTTTATTCCTTAACACATCCAATCCTGTACACACAATATTCTATACCTTTTATTATTCAAGTCATTGGAAAATTGATAGATATCAACTAGAAAACTTAATTAAATTCATATAAGGAAATTTGTGTAATCATATATCCACTTTACTTAACTAATAAAAGCTATGAGCAAGGGGTTGGTGGGGAAATTAACATTCCATAGATAATACTAATGTATCCCATCCTTTTCAACCTCTTCAGACTAAAGAGCACATTAAGCTTAATAACCATTAACACATAATTTCAATTGAGAGTAGAGCCATGAGTCACAAAAATATGTTAGCATTACACCATAGGTAATGTAACTATAAAAATATATTAAATATTTATAGGAAACTCTATCCTAATACTCTATGGTTATTGTTAAGTCACTTAAATAACTAAATTCCATCCATATGTGAGCTTAATAAGTCTAATTTTAAGATATAGGTAATTTTAGTTTTCTAAAATTACAAAAACTTAACTTAGTAATATTACTTTGAAACCATGTCCAATGTGTAGTACTTGTTAAAATGATTTCAATGATACCAATTTTGATCAATTTCCTTTTAATAAGACTTATGATTAGTTAGATATGGTAATTTAAAGTATTTCATAAAATGTATTAAAATAACTTCAAAAATAATAAAAATTCAAATTTGAAACATGGAGTTAAACCTAAGACCTCTTCATCATTAAATGTAACTCTTTAACCCCTCTTCGCCAAACACCTAACCACTTGGTTTTTTTGATATGAGTAGTAAATTATTATTGATGAACCATGAATTTTCAGGCTTTGATATTGGATCTGCGATATCGGGTACCCGATATCACGGCCTGGCTAACAATATCAAAAACACGATATCGTGACTCCTATGTAAACCTATAAATACACATTGGGGTGCACAGGAAGTAAAAGAGGAGTCAATAACTGTAGAATTAGAGTATTTTTGTTCATTTTTAGTTCATTTCAATTCTTTCCCTAGTGCATGCTCACAGTGTGATGATTGTAATTGTACAGAACCTTTATTCGAGTGTGATGTACTTAGACATGCACATAACTGACAATAAAGATCGAGATTACTTCATCATTACAACATTCACTTAGTTTTAATTGTTTAACTATTATTGTTATTTATCATTTTCTTAATTAATATTTCTTTACCTTCCTTTACTATCCCTATCATTAAATGCAAAATGAGTACAAATTAATCATGAGCATTTAAGTGTGACTACTTGGTATCCTAGTAGCATATCTAGGAGTGCTTAAGTAACATGTGCTTGGTAATCCCAGAAGTAGTATATGAGGTCCAAGATGTGTATGGATGATTAAGGATGGATTCTCATTACACTTAGGCTAGCTTAGATTCTCTTCTCTCACTCCCAATTAGCTTAAAACAAAGTTATTTTCCATTGCCTCTAGGAGTAGCACTAGTTTAGGACCACATCATACACCTCACTTTGGACTAAACTATATGTGACAAAGCAAATACCAGTCCAGGTGGGAAGACAACAAACTATGATTAACGTGTAGCTATCTAAATACCACAACTAGCCCATTTGCGAAGTTCAACTAGATTGTGTGTGAATGCTTGTATTCATATGGTTGAGTGTAGGAGTACCTCACCACTCATCATTGGCATTGTTGCCAGGGATGGTGTTAGTTATCTAGGTTAGTTACATCATCCAAGATCATTGTAAGAAAGCATTAACATTATATCTTTTAGAAAAGAGATTAATTTCAAGTAAGTCACACACAATTCATAATAATGTCTTCATCATAAGACCATGCTAATGCAACAAATAGTGAGGCAATTCATTCAAGAACCAACAAATTATATGATGATGAAGATGAAGTTTGGAGTACTCAACCTTATGTAGGGATACCCTATGTTCATGAGCATCCCAATGGTACTCAAGGATGCTTGTCATCCAACTTTGACACCTCTAGTGAGGATGGGACATCCCATAGAATGAGGGGGCCCATAAGGTTTGGGACCTTCTCAATAGTTAACAAGAATTTATCTGAGGATGATTGGAAGACTTACAAAATTCATGACAAGTTTTCTAGATCTTTCTCTTCCTCTACCCCATCAATGTTAGGTCGTGACATGGATGACCATCTTTCAAGGGATCAACGTTGTAGCGACCAAAAACGTTGACAGCTGGAAAACACTGAGAGGTCATTGGTCATTGATAGTCTTAACCCCATTTCCATGGGAGGGCCGTGCTAGATAGAATAGAAACAGGATGCCCTGAATGGTCTGGTCGATCAAACAGGGACTTAGTCAGTGTTAATATAACCTTTTGCAACCAGATAATTTGAAAACGAGACTGATAGCATGAAGTAATGCTTAAATGTAAAAGGGACAGAAAATAGTGTAAAATGCAATAATAAGTAGGAGACAAAGTAAAATGCAGTTAGAAAAATGCACTGCTTCAAAGCTATGACTTCACTCTGTCAAGATGGATACAATTGGTTGCATAGCACAAAGAAGTGTAGAGATCCTGAGAGTAACCAAGACGTGTAGAGCAAGACAGTTATGTGCTTGAACGCAGACTCAGGCATTAACAATGTGAAATGCTACCAAGGTGGTAGAAAAGAGCAGAACAAAATACCAACAGAGAGTGCTAATTATTTACAATGTCAAACAGAAAGCTTACAATGCTCAAGGTTATAGTGCTATCTTTTTGCTTGTCAGCCAACAAAATTGTTAGCTGACCAGATTGCCAAAAAACCACAGACTCGAACTGTCGAGCATTGCTCATTGGGGTATTTATAGGAACGAGGGCATGTGAAAGATGTGGTTTAGACACCACGTAACCTAGGCTTATGTTCACCTGTCTATGCTGCACGTGCCTGCATGACCATTGGGCAGCCCTGCCACACTGTCATTGTGTTGTCAAAGCAACGGTGTGATTAGGTGGAGTGCATTGATGTAGCGTAACTACTTGCCATGCTTTGCTATGCTTTTTAGCATAGCATGTTTGGCGTAGCGTAGCATTTTGTCATGCTGTACTATGCTATGCAGCGTAGCGTAGCCTCTGATTCAAAGCAAAAAAAATTTACGTTATGTCCTGCTGCATGCATTGGAAACCTTTGAAGTGTGCTGACTATTTATTGCATATTTGCTATGCTATTCTATGCTATGTAGTGTATCATAGCGTAGCAGTTGTCCTTAGTTGCAAAAAATGTCGCCAATATGAAAACTTTGCCTTTTGCATTGCAAAGCTTACTGATCCAGCCCTTTGAGATGCCTTTTGTCACTTTCACAAAATTGCTACGCCGCGTTGCGCCATGTAGCTTAGCGTAGCGTAGCGGCCAACATGGCCTACTTTTTTCCAAGTTCACCACTTTCTAACGGAAGGAGACATTGCTGAAGGACTTGAAGTCAAGCGATGGGACTGACCGTCTAGGTTTTGCTACGCTGTGCTATGTTGCGTGGCATAGCATAGCATAGCACTGTGCTTCTGCAAATGTCTTCTAAATTTTGCTACACTACATAGCGTAGCAAAACTCCTTGACTTAGAAAACTTGCTGAAGAATTTTGTACGTTTTGAGCACCGCCAACAATTCCACACACCACTCCTAAGTGCGCTATTTGCTGGATGAACTACTCAGGTGGGCAGGCTAGAGAATCCGTTTAGCCTATTAACACCTAGGGTAGAAAACTTGCCGAACTTGACAGTCTAAACACCAGAGCATCCATCTCCTGAAGAATTATCGTAACACTGCATGAATTGCATAGACCTACTGAAGTAAGCATGCCTTCGAATTTTTGGGTGTTTCATTGGCCCCTCTTTGTCAACGTCTAGAGGATGGGCTGAAGAGACTTTGACAAAGAATACAAAAAACCATGGAAGACACGATGCTAAATTTGCTGCTTGGTGATCGTCAAGACGTTGCTTGGTTGCGCTTGAGAGTGTTGCATTGGTTTTTACAAGGGGAAAGGGTGAAGCAGGGAGGAAGGAGGTTCAGGAAAAAGGGTAAAGACTAGGCTTAGTAGAGTTCCTCATTGGAGTGCTCATGAGGGAGTTGTTCACATTTTCATCTTTACTTTCGCTAACCTTCGTCCTCTTGTAGGACAGGTGTTTCTTTCCCAAGATGAGTTGTGTTATATCTATGTGGGGTTTTAACCTACCTACATATGCTTCCCATGCGATGAGTTGTGTTACGCACATCATGGAATTTACACTCTGAAGTAGCCAAGCTAGTTGAGGCACTCAGTTTTTGATGTCATAGCATTTGCTATTGTAGCAAGACATACTTTTGGCTACACCCTGTAAGCATGATGAAGAGCGAAATAGCCATGATGCAAAGCAAGGGCAAAGTTCTAGCTTACTGTAGATGTTGTTGAAGCTCTTGGATATCTGTGCTGGTGCACGGTGTCCAAAGTAGGAAGGCCAACAATAGCCTCGGCAGCATTGAAGGCACCGAGAGTTGCTGTGACTACAGATGCTCTAGAATGCCTACCGAAGGCATGCATCCTCAGTTTAGCTATGGGATCAGCTACCACATAGCTAAATGTCATGCAAGCCCAAGCGTTGGCAGAGAGCTGGAGGGTAACAATATTGTGGTTGGGCCACAATACTACCGGAACTCCAGCGGCGGGCACTGGCCAAGGAACTACCATCAAGGCGATGGATCGTGGTGATGGGAGGTCTAGAGGGCCAGTGCGATGTCATACGACATCTCTCGAGGGTTAGTACGATGCCAAGGGTGGCGATGTTGGGTACATTCCAGATCGTGTTCTCATTACGTCGTGAACTATGTTCTAGAGCTGCAACGTCCCACCCTACGTTGGCATTATGCATGCTCGTTCGATGTGTACTTGGTGCAGATGCATGCTAGGTATGTGACACAAACCCAGTTTGAGGTCCTGGTAGCCTATGTGCTGGGTTAGGGTCCCAGCGGACCACTGTTCTGGTTTAAGATCCCAACAGACCATACATGCCATTTTAACATCATAGCAGACATGTCGTGCCAGTTTATAGTCATAGTGGACTAGTTGTGCCAATTTTACATTGTAGTAGATGGTCACCTCTAGTTTAACATCATAGCAGATGCTACTTGTTGCTGCTAGTTTAACATCATAGTGAATGCTACTTGTTGCGTTCATGCTTTAGATGTAGTACAGCTTGAGGTACGAGTGATTCACCTGGTTGGTGAACTCGTTGCCATCCATGTCCGCCAGCTTGAAGGCTCCATTCCCAAAGGCTTTAGTGATCATGTATGGGCCTTCTCAATTGGCTAAGAATTTTCTCACATGCTCACGAACAGCTTTGAGGATGAGGTCTCCCTTCTATACTGGCCGTTGCTGCAGGTCTACATGGTGCTTTTGTTGTTGCTTGCTTTGGTAGCACTCTATGCAGCTCAGCGTCTGCGTGCACTCCTCCTCTATTGAGTCGATGTTGATGGTCCGTGACTCGTTGTTCTAGGCTTCGCTCATGACATCCGAAAAGATCATCTGAAGTGATGGTACCTACAACTCAAGAGGCAGCATAGCTTCAGATCCATAAATGAGACTATAAGGGGCCTTACTCATCACGGTCTTGCATGTCATCCTGTAGGCCCATAGAACGTAGAGGATTTGCTTGTGTCACCACCTCTTGTTGTTACCAAGCATTTGCTTCAGCAAGTTGATGATGGACTTATTTGTAGCCTCCACTTGTCAGTTCACCTGTGGGTAATACGAGGAGAATGATTGCCTGATGCCTAGATTGTTGCAGAAGGTTTGGGTTTCTGTACTACTGAATTGTGATCCATTGTCAGTTACAATAGTCATCGAAAGCCCAAACCTTGTCACGATGTTATCCAGGATGAAGTGGCAAATCTCTTGAGATGTCATCTTCCTCAAGGGGATAACTTCCACCCACTTAGTAAAATACTCAGTGGTGGTGATAATGAAGCTATGCCCTGCAAAGGACTTAGGAATGATAGGTCCTATGAGGTCTAGTCCCCATCGTTGGAAAGGCCATGTGATTTGCGTTGGGTGTAGGTCCATAGGTGAGACATGTATGAGATTTGCATATCCCTGGCACATGTTACACGTCTTAACTCTTGACAAGCAGTCATGCTTCATATGGGGCCAGTAGTACCCTAGGCATCTAATTTTCGCAACGATAGCCCTAGGTGCTATGTGTCCACCACATAGTCCTTCATGCACTTCATTCACTACCCTCTATGCCTATTCCTCACCCACAAATGCAAGCAATATCCCATCATAGGAGCATCTGCACAGGATGTCATTTCCCATGAGTGTATATTTTTGAGCATGCTTATGGATTACATCTCTCTAGGCAGATGTCATTCCACTTGGGGGTTCACCATGTTTTAGGTAGGCTTTAATGTTAGCATACCACTCCTAGGTATCCACAACACTAATAGAGGTCATTTGTCCTGCCTGAGTGATAGGCTCAATACATTCGACAATCGAAGTCGGCAGACTTGCAAATGAGTGTGGTGGAATATTTAGTGCTAGGGTGGCTAAGGCATCTACCATGGTGTTCTCGTTGCATGGCATGTGTTGCACATCTGTGGTTGCAAATTACTTAAGCAGGCTTTTCGCTAGATCGTAGTAGGGTTGTAGGTGCATAGCTTTACAAGCATAGACCTCAATGATTTGATTCACAACTAGTTGTGAATCACCATGGATTGCCAAGTGTTGTATGCGTAGTGTTTGGGCAGCTGATAGGTCTCCAAGTAGCCCCTCATACTTTGCCACATTGTTGATGCAGGGGAACGTAAAACGATAAGCAAACGGATGCATTTCCCCAGAGGGGAACATAATGATGGTAGCTGCACTACCTCCTCACATGGTTGAAGCACTGTCGAAGTGTAGAGTAGCTTCCAAGTGCTATGGGATGATGTTGATAGTGCCAACATTCTCATCTAGGAATTCGGGATCTATGGTTGCATGGTTGTCGACGGGTGAGGCTGTAAGTTGCGTTGCTTTGGCTTGACTCTTAGTCGACGACTAGCTTACATAGTGTAGGTCAAACTCCACGGTTATTGCTTTTCATTGGGCTATCCTGTTGCTTTCATATAGGTTGTAAGTCATAGCTTGGAGTATGTTGCTTTTCCAAATGATGTTAATTGTACTGTGAAATAGGTAGTGCCTCCACTTTTTTAACGCAAATACTAAGGAAAGGCAATTCCTCTCCACTTCATTCTATTTCACCTCATGCGCTATTAATGCATGAATCAGATAATACATTGGTATCTTAGATTCTTCATCTTGTTTCTAACATAGTAGTGATGCGATAGATGTGTCAGAGGTGGTAAGGTAGATGAAGAAAGGCTTATCCCTCTACAGTGTGTGCATAGTTGAAAGGTGTGAAAGCTCTTCCTTTAAGTTATCAAAGGCTTGCTGACACTGGGTTGTCCACTCAAAGTTAACCCCTTTCTTTAGAAGATGTTGCATGGGGTGTAACTTGTCAATCAACTTTGCTATAAATCTTCGGATGAACTGTACCCTACCTTGCAACCCATGTAGCTCCTTAAGGTTTGTAGGAGGTGCCAGGTTGACGATGGCCTTAGCTTTGTTAGGGTCCACCTGTATTCCAACCTTCAATACTACGAATCCTAACATGCGTCTGGATTTTACCCCAAAGACACACTTCTTAGGATTAAGGCACAGATCATGCATTTAACAACACTGGAGGACTACCCCTAGATCGCCTGGGTGATTAGCTGCCTCCTTGGACTTGACTTCTATATCATCCACATAGTCATTTAATGTTTCTAGGATGTAGTTACTGAAGATGTAAGTCATGGCTCATTGGTAGGTTGCTCAGACCAGATGCTCAGTGACATCCCCAGCCTCCAAATCTAGAGTTTGGACTAGATGCTCGGGCTAGTCTGGGGATGTTTCTAAAGACGCTATGGTGCTAGTTGTAGCTGACCCCCAGTCGATTAGGTCAGGGTTCAATTGTCTTGTGAGCTTGCCATGTAGACCTGCTAAAGCTAAAGACATGGAGAGATCGCGATGGACTTCCATTTTTTGCTTAACATATCAAGATGAGATGAAAGCCTGGTTAAGAGGCACCTATTGGTAGTAATTGTGTATAATGAAAACTTGCAAAGCAATGATGAGATGTAACTAGCAAAGTATGATGTAAAGATTAAAATTTTTCCAATTTAAAGTCATGGCAAACTGCTATGGCATGGAGATGTAGAGCTGCTAAAATAAGAAATGTAAAATTCTCGATGTGAGAACGTGAAACTGGTAAGAAATGCAAAACTTCCAATGTGAAAACATGAAACTGCTAAGAAATGCAAAACTGTCGATGTCAAAACGTGAAACTGCTAGTTTAGCATCATTGTGAACTGCAAATGTATAATAGATTGAAACTACTAGTTTAAGGTCTTTTCAGACCGTTAAAGTTGCTGCTACGCTAGGATTGCTAGTTTAAGGTCTTTTCATATTGGTAACGAGAGTGGAACACTATGCTAAAAATGCTAGTTTAAGATCTTTTCGGACCATGAAAGTTACAACTATGGTGAGGTTGCTAGTTTAAGGTCTTTTCGGACCAACAACGAAAACTATATATTATTTTTCTTTTGTTTTTTATTTTTTGGCTTGCTAGAGGAAGAAGAAGAAGAAGAAGCTAACGAAGAAGAGGTGTCGGCCCCTAAAACGAGGGTGACAAATAAAGACGCTGAGGCCCCAGTCTGAGAGAGAAGAGTCCCAGTCAAGAAGGAAAGAACTCCTATCGCTAAGGTAGGGGCTCTCGTTATCAGGCAGAATCCTCCCACTAACGAGGGCATTTTTGGAGATGAAGAAGAGTCTACCTTGAATAAAAAGGGTGCTGGTCTCTCAAAAGAAAAGGCACTAGCGCATGAAGAAGAGGTCCATACAGACTTGGCAAGGACTTTTTCCAAGGCTGCCACTATCATTTTGCATCAGCAAGAGGGGAGATTGCAATTAGACGCTGGTGAGTTCGGCAATGTATCTACCTTGTCATAGCCCATTTCGGCCATTGCTGATATGTTTAGTTATGTAACAAGCACCACTGTTGATGCTGCAGGATGCCCTCTGACTCGTACATAATCATAAGCCAAGATCCCTGATAAGTTTGCGTTCATGCAGGGAATCATCGACGACATGATCAGCCGCCTTCAACAGGTGAACCCTAACGTGGGTAAGTACTAGTGTTAGGTGCTTTTACATTGCTATGGTAAAATTTCTTGAGCTTTCTAATCTTGCTATGCTAACACGACTACTATGCTCTTTGTCTCATGGAAGCCTCTCGGCTGAAATGGGACCCAACACAACCTTTGAAAGTCGATGTCCTGCCTACATTCCCACCTGAAGCGATCGAGGTGTCTCGTCGTACATACGACGAGGCTTGTAAATATGCTTTACACTTGGCATGCTCCTTGTGGGACTATAAGTGCGTCAACGAGGACCTGTGGAAACGGGTCCAAAAAGCTGAGCAAGAGAAGACTGACCTGAGCACCGAGGTGGAGGATCTTAAGTCAAGGAATGAATTCCTCATAGCCTATGACACTAATAATGAGGACTAGTGCATAGCTATGATAGATTACGTCAGATTTTGGATAGTTGTGTGTCAGAACGTCGAAGCCACCCGTGAAGTAATAGAACAACAAATGCAAATGGACTTGTTAGCCCAAAAATGTTAGGATTTGAAAGATTTCAGTGCCAAGGTTTATGAATGGGGGTAGTCCCAGAAAAACCATAAACATATGTATAAACTGGAACATGCCACCACTCGTAAACTATACAGGGACGCTGCTGTGGAGAAATTTACATATAAAGCATTCGTAAATGCCATTGACGCTTCTGAGGCCTATGGCGAGTTCAAAGAGCAGGTAAAGGTTACGGAATCTCCTGACTGGAAAGTGAACCTTCCCAAAGGAGAGACCGCAATCGTCTCCTTTTCTCTGGGACCACCAAGGTTGACAACCATCGAAAGGGAGAAAGCTGCTGCAGACGCTAAACCAAGCAATAGCCGTTGGGTGGACATTACGGTAGAGGAGGTTTGGCACTGCCTCGGGCTCGGATTAGACTGGATACCCTTCGAGACGGACGTAGGCCCTTCTCAGGTTAGTTGCTTTCTACTGTATTAATGCTTATGCTCTGTTGTAGCTTACATGTGTTACGTTAGTTAACCACTTCATTCCTACGATGTAGGCTCTAGATGAGGTCGTAGGGCCCGTAGAGGGAAGGAATGAAGAATCAGCAGAGGACAACACAGGGGAAGGTGATGCAAAAGAAAATGATGTAGAAAAAAATGACAGAGATGATGTGAATAGAGACAACCCATGACAGCATGGGATTTTTTTGAAATTTTGAATCTTTGTAAACATTTTTGAAAACATTGTCCAAAAGGAAAAATGTTTGAATAAAGAAGAGAATTTCAAAAAAGAAATTGATTCTGCATTAACTTGTGCATTTTCTACATGCTACGTTTTGTGTAAAATTTTCATGCTTTCATGTGCTAGTTTTAGGCCATTTCAGGCCACTGCTAGTTTTAGGCCATTTTGGGCCGTAGCTAGTTTTAGGCCATTTCGAGCTATGGGGAAGCATAGTTTTAGGCCATTTTGGGCCACTGGGGGACATTGCTAGTTTTAGACCATTTCTGGCCATTGCTAGTTTTAGTCCATTTTGGACCATTGCTAGTTTTAGGCCGTTTTGGGCCATTGCTAGTTTTAGGCCATTTTGGGCCATTGCGTAACATGCCAAAGAGATGATACATTAACAACTTGAACGACGGCTAACTGGTAACTTATGTAGATAGATGGATTTTAAACAACGAAAGATGGTAATGCACAAATAATGGCGACTGGGAAGGAAGTAGCGAGGTTGCTAGGCTATGCGTAGCTGCTTCTTGATCCATTGTGGATTGAGTGGAGCGTAAGGTCGAGGCGCTTTGCTAGGGCCTTCATTTGCATCATTGTCCCCCGCTTGGAAGGGCAACTCAACCCACATGCTTTTATTTTGGAGACCAATCTACTGAGCTGATTCTCCCACTGGATGGTTAATGTGTGCGTAAGCAGGTGCTTCATTATCAAAGGTTACGACCTCTAAGCCCTGCTCCATGTCTATGTTATTGATTGCTTGCACTGCTACTTTGTCACCATAGATTACCACCTCCCTGCCTACGTATGGTAGGTGGATTTCCTGGTGAATGGGCGAAGAGACAACCCTAAGTTGTGCTAACCATGATCTCCCCAAGATCAGGTTAAACCTGAGCATTTCCTCGACCGCGATGAACATCGTGTTTGTGGAGAATTCGTCCCCTGCCATGAAGTCTATGTAGAGTGTGCCCTTCACTAGGACGTGTGCCCCATTGAACGACCTTAGGCATGACGTTGTTGTGGGTTTGATCTAGTCAACCAAGCCACACTTGTCAACAATAGGGAAGGGGATGACATTCGTGGCAGCCCCATCATCAACGTGTACCCTTCAGATCTGGTGTTGGCCAACCCGAATTGTGATGAAAAGGGTTGCTATAGTCACCTGACCCCTTTCGAGATCTTCCCTAATGGTGTCATTGCAGAAAGTTAGTTGAGGTGGTTCTGGCTCTGCAGGTGTAGAGGGAAGCATGATCGAGTAGATCGCTTCCTCTTCCGCTGGCATGTCTTTGTTGATTGGAAACACTATCAACATGCAGATTAGAGTGTCACGGTGTGGGACAGACATCATGATTGAAACACCATGAAAATTACGAGTCGGCCTCAGGCAAAGATTCACAATTTAGGCAAGGGCGCATGTCAGAATTCCAGAAGTGAGAATAAGACAGAGCAACACCAAGAGGTGCCTAGCATCAAGTCTTTGACTTCCTCTGCAGATTCCTAATCTTACTATGTTTTCTCTGTTTACGCTATATCACGTGATGTACCGTAATGGCACTTAGCGTGATTCTGTTTAAACATAGTCCGGCATCAGAAGGCTAGTTACTTCAGCATGAGGAGAGACTTGAGCAGCGTAATATGTGACTTCTCGTATATTTTGCTAAGTCTTTTGTTCAAGGCCAGGGTTACACTCTGTTACGCACGGCAACGTAATGAGCTCTAGAATAGTCAAAGGCAAAGTCTAAGAAAGTGCAGCATATTAACCCTTTTCTCTTGGTGTGCGGATTGCTCATCATACGCTCATTACACAATGTAGCGTATCACAGCGTATTACATCACCAAGCTAGACATTGTTTACGCTTCATTATGCGGGGCTACGTAAGCAAGCGTAAAACAGCTTGAATCCATTGTTTCCATGTTATGTTACACTAGTGCACGCAACGTAGCATGAATGAGCGTAATATAACCCAAAGACAGTTGAAACATGTCAGACGCACATCTGTTCTTCACACGCACAATACGCAAATAAGTGTATTATGCGTAGTCACAAAGTTTGACACAAAAATGGTCAGGTCAACAGTACCCGAAACATTTGGGACACACGTCATCTGGGTTGCGCCTTTTCTATAGGACATCATAGCCTATAAATACCCCAGTTGACAAAGATACAAGGGTTGGCAAATCAAAGAGGCAAGAACATTTTTCTGAGCACAGGAGCACTTATCACTTTGAGCAGAGACAGAGAGAGCAGCACTTTGGCAATTGCTAACAACATCACCTTCCGGCAGGAACAGAGCACAGTTCGCTTTGAGCATCGGCAACAAGGGTAATCGTTCTTTTGGGGAAGACACAGCTTTCTCCATCAGTGATCATTGGCGGTCCTAAATAGAAACTACCTAAGGTGAAAGAAGCAGATCAAAGATCGTGAGATCATCTTTCACAGTTTGCAGACTCTATTGGTCAGAAACAGTTGATCGGTAGACATTAGAGCTTGACCTTCCTTGCATCCCGGCTTTGGCCCACGAGGTAGATCGGACTTCTGTTTGGACAGTTTTCTTGTTGTTTTGTGCTTGCCTTACATCAAGTAATCGAGGTCTCCCCAGTGTAATGTGGTATACAAAATATACATTTTTCAAGTCAAAGCGTAGATCTTGAAACTACATGTTTCTCTTGTGTTAGCCTCCTCTTATCGTGTTTAGCGTTATCATCGTTGCAATTCATCGACGTCATTTTCCCCTCGTTTTGTGATTCCTCGAATCAGATCGTTCCATGAGATATTCATAATCTTCATCGATTTACTGATTAGTAAGTCCCTGTCTGATCGACAAGACCATTTAGGGCGCACGGATTCGTTTTTCTAGCATAGCTCACATGGATCCGTGGTTAAAACTATGTACGTAGAATTTTGTTCAGCATTTTCCAGCTACCGACGTTTTCCGTTGTTACAATGATTAGGTCATACAAGCTCAATGTAGTGTTTTTCTATTTTAGAGGTTGCTTGACCTGAGTGAGGGCATCCAAGAGGTCTTGGTTGCCCCCCTGTTTAATGCTTTCCTACTCTTCTATTCGTCCCAAAAGACGAATTTCCCGAGATGGGGCAATTTCGGGTCTAGGTTCAAACCTTTTTTGGTAGGGCGGTGTGGACTGTGCAATTATAGTGACGTCCCTCTTTGGTGATGAGGTCATGGACATAGGGGGTGAAGATGTAGGCTTGGAAATACTAGGGGTCATACTTCCTCTCAATGTCTCACCCGTGAAAAGCACTTCTCGATTTTTAGGACCAGAAGGCTGTTCAACTATCTTGCGTGGGACGAGGGTTGTCGAAGGAGTCAGCCCCCTGATGATGAAAGGGGCTAACATTGTTCATAGGTAGAGTAGCATGGTTTTGCTAACAGGTGGCATAGAGATGGATGCCTGCAGAGGGACTCTTAGAACAAATGACTGTTGCAAGCTTTAGCTAGCTGCTGGTGGTGTTGGTGCACTACACTGAGACACACGGACCACGAATGGCTACTGGGGTGGCCTAGGATCACTATCAATACCAATGGCATTGATGATGTAACCAGCATTGTTGGCATTAAGGGGGTCTGTGTAGACATGTATAGATTGGTTCTCAGGGTGTACTGGGTTGCTTTCGTCCAATACTAGTTTTTCCTTATCGATCAATCTCTGGATGTCATCCTGCAACGCCAGATAGTAATCTGTGTTGTGACCACACTATTGGTGATAGTCACAAAACCTATCTAGCCTGAAACCCTTAGGAACTAGGGGCTCATTGGGCAGGGCCAAAAAGGGGTTCCTAAGTCTCCTGATTCCTTCTTCTGACATCTTCTTATGTTGGATGTTCCCCACTTCCAATAGCTTCTTTAGAAGTTTTGAAGGCTTGAGAGGTAGTGGAATGTACTTTGAGCGACCTTTACGCTCGAAGTTCGGTTTGGGTTGTGCAGATGTCTTAGATGCGGGTACTGGAGGTTGCACTACATTGCCCTACTTGGGCATGGGGTTAGCTATGGGTACAGCTGGTTTCTTGTTGTTCTTGTTACCATTGTTACTAGGCTTGGCCTTGGTCATCACAGTGGCCACTGTGGTTGTTGGGGCCTTACCCTTGTCCTTCTTTGTGAAGGTGTTTTTGTAGGCAGTGTAGGCCCTGTGTTGGGTTGTACCATTTGCGAGGTTTGATAGGTTTGAGGGTGAACATAATGAGACATCTGCAACGGTTGTGGAATAGGCGAAGAAGTAAATGGGGTCTACCATGTGGATGGGCCCAGGCCTGCCGTGGTGGGTGGGATAGACGTGAACATAGGAATTGAAACCAAAGTTGCGTACGATTGTAAAGTAGGTACAGTATGAACATGCAGCAAGGTAGCCATGATTGGTGTGTGATGCACTACAGGAATGGACTAATGAATAGTTTGCGGAGGCATAGTTGCTGCAAATGAAACAAGGGGAATAAGGGCGTTGATACGTGGGGAAGGTGACATGGCTACCCATTGCAGTTGTGATTATAGGTTGCAGGAGCGTAGGCGTGATCATAAAGGGAGCAGTGATAGACAATGGATTGGCCCAGAAGAATTGGGTAGGAGGGACAGGAACAGGGTTGGTTTGACCTCCCTCATCGAATTGGGAATCGAGTTCCTCCTGTCCATCTTGGAAGGCATCATCCTAGTTAGACATTGTGTCCTGTGCTCCTTAAGTCCAACCAACTAGATTAGTTGGTCTAGAAGCCTTTTATTTTTCTGTGTCAAAGGTATGGAAGTGCCAAGAGTGGGAACAAACTCCTTCCCATCACAGTAGGCGAACTCGAAGCTACATTTTCCTTCAAACTCATGTACATCCAAAGGTAGGTTTTTCCTAAACCTCTGCACAGAGGAGGCTATAGTGCTCATGTTGCTGGGCCAAGCCCTTAGGTCCCTGGTTTTGGATCCTGAGGGATCGACATGTTTCCAGCATCGGGTTGAGTAGTTGTTCAGCACCTATGATGCCTTGAACCATGATGGGAACTTCAACGTTGAAGCTATTAATAGCAGTAGTTGCAGAAGTCATTGTTACTATGCTAGACAGTTTTGTAAACATGAAAAGCAAGGAAATTGAAAAGCTAAGCAGTTTTGCGAATGAGAAAAACAAAGGAATTGTAAAGTAATAAAAAATGCTTTATGTCTCGTAGGGTTCCTGAGGAACCGTCGAGGTGACCGATCTGTACCGCATGACATGTAAACAACCACAGATGGGTATCAAGTTTACACTAATGCACGATAGGGTACAGAATGCATGTAAGACTACCATAAAATAAGCAAGGTACTTGGTGATTGGAGGCTTTACGTCTTATAGGCTTTTCGAGGAACCGTCGAGGCGACCAATCTGCACCGCATGACGTGTAAACAACCATAGACAGGTGTCAAGTTTACACTAATGCACATCAAGGTGCAGAAGGCTTATAGGATTTTCGTGACATGTGGAAAGGGCACCAAAAGGCCCTCCTTCTAGCGCCAGAAAACTGTAGCGACCAAAAACATCGATAGCTGGAAAACACCGAGAGGTCGTCGATCGTTGACAGTCTTAAACCCATTTCCGCGTGAGGGCCATGCTGGATAGAAAAAAAATGGGATGCCCTGAATGGTTTGGTCGATCAGATAGGAACTTAGTTGATGTTAATATAACCTTTTTCAACCAGATAATTTGAAAATGAGACTGATAGCGTGAAGTAATTCTTAAATGTAAAAGGGACAGAAAATAGTGTAAATGCAATAATAAGAAGGAGACAAAGTAAAATGTAGTTAGAAAAATTCACCACTTCAAAGCTACAACTTCACTCTGTTAATATGAATACAATCAATTGCACAGTGCTGAGAAGTGCAAAGATCCCAAGAGTAACCAAGACGTATAGAGCAAGATGACTATGTGCTTGAATGCGGACTCAAGCATTCACAATGCAAAATGCTACCAAGGTGGTAGAAAAGAGCATAACAAAATGCCAACTAAGAGTGCTAACTATTTACAATGTCAAACAGAAAGCTTACAATGCTCAAGGATACAATGCTAGCTTTTTTTCTTGTCAGCCAACAAAATTGTTAGCCGACCAGATTGCCAAAAAAACCCCAAACTTAGACCATCGAGCATTTCTCATTGGGGTATTTATAGGACTGAGGATGTGTGAAAGATGTGGTTTGGATGCCACGTGCCCTGGGCTTATGCTGACCTATCTATGCTGCACGTGTCTGCATGATCATTGGGCGGGCCTACCAAGCCATAATTACAAGCCTGCCACGCGATAATTACAAGCCTGCCACGCTGTAATTACACTGTTAGAGCAATGGTGCCATTAGGTGGAGTGCATTGATGTAATGTAACTTCTTGTCATGCTTTTCTATGCTTTGTAGCATAGCATGTTTGGCGTAGCATAGCATTTTGTCATGCTATGCTATGCTATGCAGCATAGCGTAGCCATCGGTTCAAAGAAAAAAAAATTTATGTTCTGTCCTACTGCATGCATTGGAAACCTTTGAAGTGTGTTGACTATTTATTTCATATTTGCTATGCTATGCTACACTACGTAGCATATCATAGCATATCAGTTGTCCTTAGTCGCAAAAAATGTCGCTAATCTACAAACTTTGCCTTTTGCACTGCAAAGCTTGTAAACTTGCTAATCCTACCCTTTGAGATGCCTTCTGTCACTTTCGTAGAATTGCTACGCCGTGCTACGCCATGTAGCTTAGCGTAGCGTAGTGGCCAACATGGCCTACTTTTTTCCAAGTTCGCCACTTTCTGATGGAAGGAGACATTGCTGAAGGACTTAAAGTCGGGCAAGGGGACTGACCGTCTAGTTTTTGCTATGTTGTGCTACACTGTGTGGCATAGCATAGCGTAGCACTGCACTTCTACAAACGTCTTCTGAAGTTTGCTACGCTACATAGCGTGGCAAAACTCCTTGACTTAGAAAACTTGCTGAAGCGTTTTGCGCATTCTGAGCACTGCCAACAATTCTATGCACCACTCCTAAGTGCGCTATCGGCTGGATGAACTACTCAAGTGGGTAGGCTGGAGAATCTATTTAGCCTGTTGACACCTAGGGTAGAAAACTTGCTGGACTGGATAGTGTGAACATCAAAGCATCCATCTCTTGAAGAACTACTGTAATGCTGCACGAATTGCAAAGTCCTATTGAAGCAAGCATGCCTTCGAATTTTGGGGTGTTTCAGACGTAGAACTAAAAATCAAGCTCATAGGAAAAATCAAGAATGCCAACATGAACAAGGACAACATCATTCCAACTCACAAATTCAGAACCTACCTAGTGACGATGAACCCCTGCTGGCCACTAAGAGCCTAATGCATATACAAGAGGCTATTCAAATATCCTGCAGGCCTCACAAAGAAAGCCATCTACCCAGGCTTGATTTAAACAACTTTTCCAAGTTTTCAAGAGGCTATGATTTAGATCCGCAACAACATTTACAAGCCTTCTAGGATGCCTATGCATGGAACAATATTGATAATGGGTGGCAAAAAATTAAGCTCTTTCCTATGACACTCATTGGCCAAGAAAAAGTATGGTATTGATCCTTAAAACCAAAATCAATTTGTAGATGGCCAACAATGGTAGAACTCTTTATTGAATTATTTCAAGCCTATGCTAGAGTGTCAGCCTTGAGGAGACAAATCCAAGAATGGAAACAAGGGCAACATGAAACCTTAGACATGGCCTTAGAAAGATACTATTCTTTGTTAAACAAATGCCCAGGCCATGGGTTCTGTGAGGAGAGCTTATCCAATAGGTAGCAAAAGAAGAATGAGAAATAGCTAAATGGGAGAATGTTGAAAGTTCTCAACAGGACCAAAATCTCAACTTAGCAAGGATCCATGATCATGAAGAGGGGAAATCAACTCACTTCAAGAAGGTGGAATCATCTTTGCCAATCCTACAATCACTAGATGAAATTGAGCCAAAGATTCATAAGATGACGAAATGGGTACATAAAAATATGGAGAATATGCTAACATTAGTAGAGGTAGAATTATGCCAAATCAAGAAATAGGATAGGACACCATGAGACAATCAGAACGAAGGGTTGAAGATAATAAGAATAGGAGCTCAATTGCTAATCATACGTATCAATGTAATGTTTGCCTATATGATCATCCCAAAGGCCAATGCCCAATCTTGTCACATTTGCATGAGCATTGGGAAGGAATGCTACATCTAGATTTCATACAGAAATATCAGGTTCAATCGCAGTGGAAAAAATCCCAATCGTGGGTAAAACCACCACCAACCATACCATACCCTTTTCATGTCTCAATGCCAAATGCTTATTATGTGCAACACCCTATTTCTCCAACCAAATCAACATCCTCTACTTCACCTCATCACTATCATTCTCTTGAGTACTATCCACCCATGTCCTCTCCAATAAGATCACCACCTTATGTGCCTTACAATTTTCCTCAACCTCAATATTTCCATCCTTCACCTCCTTCTACATCACCACCAATTGTACCAAAATTTTTTGCACCACAACACCAACCCACGAATGGTACTTGTGCTGATACTATTAATAATAGTGGAGGTACTTGTAATGATAGAAAACGTCGACAGCTGGAAATACCAATCAATGTTCCGTGTATATAGTTTTAACCATGGATCCGCGCGAGGGCTATGCTGGAAAAAGCGAATCCGTGGCGCCTTGAACGGTCTTGTCGATCAGACAGGGACTTACGGGTCAGTAAAACAATGAAGATTATAGATCTTTGCATGTTACGATTTGATTTGAGGGATCATGAAACGGGAGGAAAACGACGTGGATGGATCGCTACGCTGATAACGTCAAACACGCCGAAGAGAGGCTAATCAAGAGAGAAACGCGTGATTTTCAAAGAACTATGTTTCGATTCTTGAGAGTATGTATGTTACGTTACAATGGGGGAGGCCCCCGATAACTTGATGTAAAAATGAGCACAAAACAACAAGGAAACTGCCTAGACAGAAATTCGATCTACCTCGTAGGCTAAAGCTGGGATGCAAGGATGATCAAGCTCTGAGGTCTGCCGATCAATTGTTTCTGACCGGTAGAGTCTGCAAACTGGGCGAGACAATCTCACAATCCATGTTCTGCTTCTTTGCTTCGAGTAGATTCTGCACAGGGCAGCGATCACTAATGGAATACTCTTTCTTGTTGCTAAGGCTCAAGTGCGCTATGCTCTGTTCTTGCTAAAGGATGGTGCTGTCGGTAGTTGCCAAAAGGTTGCTCTTTGTTTCTCCGCTCAAGGTATGCTTCCTTGCTCAGAAAATGCCCTTGCCCCTCTGACTTCTCGCCAACAAAAGTGATAAGTGCTCTGGTGCTTAGAAAAATGCCTCTGCTTCTCTGATTTACCAACCTCTATCTGTATCTTTGTCAACTGAGGTATTTATAGGCCGCAACGCTCCATGGAAAAGGCGCAACCCTGATGACGTGGGTCCCGGATATTTCGGGTCCTATTGACTTGATCATTTTAAGTCAGACTGTGACTACGCACAACATGCTCGTTTGCGTGTTGTGCGTGTGAAGAGCAGGTACACGCTGAGCGTGCTTCAATTGCTTTTAGGCTGTATTACACTCATTCGCGTTGTATTGCGTGTATGAGCGTAATCTGGTGTAAACAACAATAGGCTCAAGATTGTTTTACGCTCACTACGCAGCTGCGCGTAACAAAGCGTAAATAATGTGCAACTTATGCTCACTACGTAGCTGCGCGTGATGAAGCGCAAACAATGTGTAACTTACGCTCACTACACAGCTGCACATGATGAAGCGTAAAAAATGCTTAAATTTAATGATGACATATGCAATGGTACACACCACCGCGTAACGAGCGTAAAGACAAGTTATTCATGCACTGCGAGAAAAAGTGTCGAACTGTTGTGCTTCTCTGGACTCTGCCTTCGACTATTTTGGAGCTTATTACGCTCATTACGCTGCCATGCATGATAGAGCGTAAACTTGTCCTTGAAAAAAACTGATGCGCGCTCTCGCTTGAATTGCGAATCTTTGCCTGAGGCCGACTCGTAATTTTCACGGTGTTTCAGTACTCAAAAGCGTTCTTTCTTTAGGCATGGCTACAAAAAGAAATAGCATGATTTTGAAACCATTGCATCCTCCAACTCAACACAAGTTAAACACTGTGATGGATCTTTATCCTCAAACTCAGTGCCTTATGTTACCTTATGAGGGCTACCAATCAATACTTCAACTACCATGTAGCCCAATGAATATAACTACATCGAGAGACATATCAATCCTTGCATACCATCTTATGATCATGGATGCCAAAGTGGGTCAACTCCTTATCAATTAACCACATCTTATAACTTGCCTGACTATGCCAACTTTAATCATGTGTGTGAATCCCAATTTGAGTACATTTCAACCACCACATCCAAAGACACCTAATGGTTTGGATATGACCAAGTCCCAATATTTCCAAAATGCATGGATCCAACCTTTCCATTTATTAATTCTTACCATGATCAAAGTTTAGATATGGGAAATATCCCCCATTCTGACAAATAGAATTAATAAATATTTTTCCTTTTCTTTAATTTTACAATTTTTTTATTTTCCAATTTTTTTCTCATCTTTCAATTTGTTGTTTTATCTTTTTATTTGTTGTTTCATCTTTTTATTTATTGTTTTATATTTTTATGGGTAATCTCATATATGAATAAAGCACTCATGTGACTCATTGGTTGAGGTGTTGTTCTTTGCTATCAAGTCTCGGGAAACCAATTATTTAGATAGCGAGCCCACAACATCCACCCACCCATTCTATTAATAAGAGGTTCTACTCTGGGTCCAATGATATTCTTAACATCATTACAACTTAAAGTAACTCTACGTTCATTATGACCAGAACAAAGAATGATGGACTAAGAAGGAATGGCCAAGGTGTGACATCAACGGGACTTGTGGATTCTCTTTGGTGACATTTGTAGGAGTTATCATGTAGCTTGGTTGTACTGAGATCCTTGTAGATCTAACAAAAAATGGGAGTAAGAGTAATAAAGGTACTTAATAAAGAAAACCAATGCTATTCTAGGGGGATCCCATTGGAAAGACATGCATCCATGCCTGAAGGTAGGCAACTTCTCTAGATTACACATCAAAAAGAAAGGAAGGAGAGTGTGCCAAAGTGGCCAAGCAAAAAGTATGTTGCAAAGAAATTCCAAATCACTCCTTCCTTGCACAAAATTCCAAGTGATCATCCTCCTTGCTGTTATGATGCTCTTATGGTTGTCCATCATTGGATGAAGAAATGCAATGTCACTAATCGAAAAAATGGACTTGGTCTTGATTTTGGAGTGACTTGCTAATGACACATTAATCACGTCCTACACTCAAGGTTCATTGTGCCCTAGGTCAGTTAACCTCATGTCCCAATCTTTGCAATCCCTTCTACAATTCACCTCATCTCGTTGTTCATGTATTTCTGACTCGTGTCTTGTGTAGCATTAAATTCATATATCATCAAGGTGTTATCTACATGTGTGTGTTTTGTGCAACTAGTAGGGATTACATTTAAAGCTTTTAGTGCCTACAGACATTTTCAGGCATGGTTACGTAAGGGCATCATAGGTAGGACCCTGCTTTAGGGAGGACCCACTTGCATAACCTTTGTAATTTACACTCATTGCACATAATCATCACATCATTTTATACCCTCCAAGAACTGCATTGCCAATGTTATTCTTTCCTTTATCATCCTTCTCATTCAAATGTTTTTATGCACCAAAACATGCCCTTTTTCCTCATCCTATTCATGAATTTCATTGTCAAATTCTACTCCATTATATTTTTGGTGCTTTCCAATCTATCCAATGTTACCCTAGACCTTCTAAATTAACCTCAAATCCTTCATTTTTGGCCTTGGAAATTCAAAAATTCTTCAAATTTATTTAGTACCCTATTTCCAATGGGCCACGATATTAGGTACTCGATACCAGGTCCAATGCAATATCAGGTCTACACTATCAGGTACACGATATCGTGTCCATAAAAACTATATATCTGGACACGCGCCCCCCCCCCCCCCCCCCCCCNGTCATTTTGCATTGTTCATGCAGGGGGAGTTGTTTAAATTTTATTCCACGAATTGCTAGCTTGTGCACCTATCATTCAAACATCCATAACTTGCTCATTAATGCTTCGATTCCCATTCTGATGAACCTATTTAAACTTGGAGTGTTTAATTTAGTCGTGGAGCAAGGGTACACTCCAAGTTGCTCATAATTTTTCCGAAATTCATTGTCACTTGAAGGATATTATAAAGGGTAAATGGCTGTAAAAATGTTAAACACATTGCCAAATCAATTTTATCTCTTTACCCACACCATGAGAATTAAATTTTGGAGCCACCTAATTAAATTCAGCCCAATATCAAAACTTTTAGGGAACATTCCCATAAAATTCTCTAACTCTAGATCACACTAAACATGACATGAATCTATTAAAGGAAAAAAGTAAGGTATAAACCAAATTTTGTAGGCAACCTTACTAATGAACGACCCTGTGTGATTGCAGATGGCCCCTAAACATGGATAGCAAGGAGGGCCCTCTCAAGGTGCATCCAAACGACCAAGAAGAGGTAGAGGCTAGGTGTCTCTCGAGGAACATACAGAACATGAGGCATAATCATTTAGCATCCATCAAGAGCTTCCTATTACTGTGCAATCGGGATAGGATAAGGAGGAGCTAGTGGAGCACCTGAATAGGGACAACATCTCATGTTGTCCCTAGAATGTGTTTAGGTTATTCATTAAAGGCCAAAAGGTGCTCACCTGCCCAGTCGCTCCAATGCTGATGCATGGAAGATCTGGTTGAAAAGGGTGTATAATAAGAAAGAGAAAGAGTATGGAGAGCTGACACTGGAAGAGAGGATCTATTTCAAGATCGACACTTATCACATTTTCTCCACAAAAGGATTGAATAGAATCTCCACGTACATGGCTAGGGAAAGTGCTATATTGATGGGCAAGGTTAATGCCAACCTACCCCATCTATATCTTATAGAAATTTTAAGGTGATTCAAAGAACGCAAGATGGAGAAGTTCGCATTACCCTTTTCCTATCTCATCAGGAAGCTATGCCAATGTATTAGAATTCTAGGGTACACTAATGACATCCCCAGAAGGGCCCAAAATGCTTCATTTGCTAAATTGTTGAAGCCACCAACCCCAAGGAAAAGCCCTAGTGAGACACTGGAGCCTGAACAAGAACAGATGATGGGGCCCACTACCCCTCAAACTATAGGACCTAGCCAACTTCCAAGCACAAGGCCTAGTCAAAAATAGGAAGTAGGGCCCAGCACAGGCCAGCAAGACCAACTACCACCACCACCGCAAGACTATTAACCATCAATGAGCCATCTTAAGATCATCACTAATATGGTCAGTTGGGGAAGCTGTGATGAGACCAATCTCTCCAAGGTCATAGAAGATGTCGTATGACCCATGGTCTCAATCAATCATGTGTAGGGTGAGGTATCAATTCAAATAAGAGGAGGGACATCAAGTTGGTCACAACAGATCTCAGGGAACGCTGCATATTTTTAGGTGTATTTAGAAACTGGTGAAGGGGCCACAGTAGTGGTCATGTAGCACCAAGATGCAGCAGGAACCACAGAAGTGGTCATGGACCACATAAAAGAATCATTCAATGTCCCTATTATGCCACAGGAAAACTTTACGAGAGCACACGATGCTCAAACTTTGGTCAGTCCCTCGATGACTCTTGCAGAACACAAGGATGTTCTTGATGGGTTGCTACAGATAGGACAAGTGATGACATCCCTATTTGACATTCCTCAATATGTCACAACAACTCAATCAAACCTCATCTTCATAAAAGGGAAGCTGGTTATGGTAGAGATTAGGGCCAAGCATGCAAAGGTAGAGTTGAAAAGACTCCAAGAGAAGCTCATCACCCTACAAGTTGCATAGTGGAACCCATCTTAATTCATTCCCATAGACTAGCTAGAGTCCTTCCAGATAGAGCAACTTAATAAATTATTGGTAGAAAATAAAAGAGTGGAGGAGGAGAAAGAGAAGGCCGATTGGAATGCTTTCAAGGCACAAGCTTAGATGTATGCACATGCCAAAGCACTCAAGGCCTTACAAGAGGAGAATAAACAACTTTCTCCTAACAATCTCTAGTTGACCACCGTAGAAAAACAAAGGAATGTTCTCAAAGAAAACTTTTAGCAGTTATGAGAACAATTAGTCAGGGTCAACTAGGACATGAATCGCTTGGCTAGAGAAAATTGAACGGAGGAGGTACATGCAGTCCATCAAAAGATGGCAATTGAAATAAGTGTGTGGCAAAATGAGGCCAAGCGACATGAGAAGCTGAAGGAACACTTCAGGGATTAGATGGGGATGTATAAACACGTAATAGAAAAAGAAATCCATATGGCCAAGGCCCATATCAACACTCTTAGTGCTCAAAACATTGATTGGTGGGCCATATTTGATACCTATGCATTCGTCCACCAAGCAGAACTCAAAAACCAAGACTTGCAGATACAAGATCTTACAGAGTACATGGAGTTGGCAAACCTGCAGTATGCCAACCTAGCTATGTTAACAGTAGGCCACTTGAGAAAAAAGCTATAGAAGCATGTAGCAACCACCTACGCCAAGTATGAAACAGAATTTGCTAAGCATAAGAAGAAACTACAGAAATTAGAAGTGGTAAATTCTACGTTAGAGGTGGTCAAAACCAGCTACCAAGGACAAAAAGATGTCATGACAGACTTGGCCCGACAGCTTATGAATTACCAAGAATACAAGGCTAAAGCCAAAGCCTATGAAGAGGAGCAACAGTTGTTTATGGCGTGGTATGTCAAGGCCAACCAGATGTTCCAGAAACTATCGTGTCCATGGGAGGTGTTGACTTCATCAAACATTGGAGCATCAGCTTGGATGACACAGGATCCCTAAACCAAAGACGAAAAGCTCCAAGCACTCCTTCAAAGCCATCAATTTCCAAAACCCGGAGAAAAAGACAAGGGGAAGAGACCCATTGAAGAGCCACTACCACTAGAAACCACATCAGTTCCAATAAATTTTGTAATTCTATGTCTGTGTCCCAATTTTTTTGTGTTCAACTCTCCACTGCAACATGAATAAATTGCTAGCTAGTCAGTAATCCCATACCTATCCACTATGTAATCAATGGAACTTATTCTCATTTTGTTTGACTTGAGGACAAGTTTTCATTCATTCATGGGGGTATGATGAACCATGAATTGTCAGGCTCTGATATTGGATCTGTGATATCAAGTACGCGTTATCACAGCCTGGCTAACAATATCGGATACACGATACCGTGACTCCTGTGTAAGCCTATAAATACACATTTGGGCACATAAGAAGTAAGAGAGGAGTCAGTAAGTATAGAATTAGAGTCTTTTTATTTTGTTTTAGTTCATTTCAATTCTTTCCCTAGTGCATGCCCACAATGTGATGATTGTAATTGTACAGAACCTTTATTCGAGTGTAACGTACTTGGACATGCACATGACTGGCAATAAAGTTCGAGATTACTTTATCATTATAGCATTCAGTTATTTTTAATTATTTAACTGTTATTGTTATTTATTTTTTTCTTAATTAATATTTCTTTACCTTCCTTTACTATCCCTATTATTAAACACAGAATCAGTACGACTTAATCACGAGCATTTAAGTGTGACTACTTGGTATCCCAGTAGCATATCTAAGACTGCTTAAGTAACATGCGCTTGGTAATCCCAGAAGTAGTACATGAGGTCCAAGATGTGTATAGATGATTGAGGACGGATGCTCATCACACTTAGGCTAGCTTAGATTCTCTTCTCTCACTTCCTATTAGCTTAAAACAAAGTTATTTTCCATTGCCTCTAGGAGTAGAACTAGTTTAGGACCATATCATACACCTCACTCTGGACTAAACCATACGTGACAAAGCAAATACTAGTCCAGGTGGGAAGATAGCGAACTGCGATCAACGTGTAACTATCTAAATACCACAACTAGCCGATCTGTGGAGTTCGACCAAATCGTGCGTAAATGCTCATATTCATATGGTTGAGTGTAGGGATACCTTGCCACTCATTAATTATATATATATATATATAT
>MNCI01013313.1:653645-673334 GCA_015680685.1 Gnetum montanum
TAATCAATAAATTTATAGTTAAATGTGATAGTATTCCTATAGCACCAAATTTATTAAAAAGGTTAATTAAAGAGAGATTAAGTTCATACAAAAATTCTTGCTCAAAATAAAAGATTCATTTTTCAATATGATCTTAAAACATTTCTTTAAAACCCATGTTCTTGGGTGTTAGATATTTTAGGAGGGAAGGTGTTAATCTCTTAGCTACTATTTCCATCAAGTATCAAAATGCTATCAACAAGCTTCGCCTAAGTTCTCATTATCTTAGAATTGAAAGTGGAGGATGGACTCAACTCCTCCAAAAAGAGTACATTTGTAAAATGTGCAAATCAGGAGCTCTTGAAGATGAGTTACATGTATTTCTTTCTTGTGTTGTAACTACCCATTTGAGACAGTATTACAATGTTACAGCAAAAAGTTATGTATGATTTGTTTTTGATGCCCTCATTGGTACTTGGTCAATTTGTAGAGTCTATTTTTATTTTTCATGAAAACATAATATCTATTTAATAGATCCTCTATCTACTCTTAAGTCTTTAGACTAACAAAGCTTCATTTCATTTCATTTCTAAAAACTATACAAGATAATAGGAATAAAACTTTTCAATTATATATGATAACTTGTAGTTTTAAGTATACAATAATCAAGTTCTTACCTTCATCATTGTGAATTATTTAAATATTGAAATAGTGTTATTAAACAGCACTTTATAATTGTTTTTTAAGCTTTCTTTATTTCATTTTTTAAGTAAATGATGCGTGTAGGGTACCATAGTGTCGCCGATACCGTTGATGGGATTGAGGGCGGAAAAGCTACAAAAGATATTGAGAACGGGAGAAAGTAGCTGACATACCCTGAAAAGAGGGTGGTGAAACTCAAAGCATATAGACACCACTGGATAAGCCTATTTGGCAATAATAAATAACGTCAATCTCTGCAATTTTCCAGTTCATGCAACGGTGTTTTTTAAAGCTTTTTGCTTCTCGTCATCGATATTCATGCGGCTCCAACCGAAGTTGTATTGTATATCGTTAATGCATATCGATAAAGAAATAAACCAAGGAGAGTAGGTAGGAAGGCATCCCAGGATAGATCTCGGAGTTCTGTGTTAAAAATAAAAGTAAATGATTTTTTTCCCTAAAAACACGATTTGAAATTTTACATTTTGTCAATAGAAATGAGACGTGGGTTTACCCATTCTTCACCTTGAGGCAAGACTCACTCATTTCAAATTAATGATCCTTTTTTCCTACAAACTAAAATTCTTTTTAAGAAATATTTTTTCAAGTCCATAACTATGACATTTTTCATTTTAGTTTCATAGAGTTAACCTATGAAATGTTAGGTTAAAGATAAGAATGTTGACCAAGAAACAATTCACTTATAAGTTAAAAAATTTTGGTAAAATATTTTCACTGATTTATATCCGGTTCCTTGTAAAATTGTATCCTGGCTGTTTAAGATTAAATAGCTTGTTGACCGGTCTTATTAACAGAAGAATGTCGCTTTGGCCGAGTGGTTAAGGCGTGTGCCTGCTAAGTACATGGGGTTTCCCCGCGAGAGTTCGAATCTCTCAGGCGACGATGAATTACCACTTTTTTCTTTGCTTTCAATATACTAAATTTAACTTATAAAGAAAATGCCCTCTTGCAAGCGTGCGTTGAAGAGACGAAATGGATGATAATGCTCATGTGCCTGGCAAGAAACTAACATATTCTCCAACAACTATTTACCATTCAAATCATTTAATTTTAACTGGCTGAGAACGAATTTAGATGCAATGATTAAATTTTTTATCTTTTCTTTTTCCATTATTTTTTACATAATTTAATATTTGAAATTGTGTAATTGAAATTGAGGTTTGAAGTTTTATTAAGTTTTACATCCAGAGAATTTATTGGATAGACATTACGTTTGTATTATAAAAATTAAATATAGACTTAACAAAGTAGCCAACTAATGCTAACAATGAATTTAACGAGAAATGATAGACTATTTACTCCAATATTATATTTATGTCTCAAATCTCAAATGTTAAGTCCAAGGGTAACCAAGAAAAACATACAACTCATCTTCAAGATCTTTGGATTTAGATAGCCTACATGTGCATTCTTCTCTATTTATTTGCACCCATCTTCCACTTTCTATTCTAAGATGATGTAAACTCTTGCCGATGAAAATGTGACATCTCATTGAAAATACAATTAAGTTTAACTAATGATTACATCTTATGTATTCCAAATCAAATTTTTCTCTACATTTGACCATAACATTGTTAGAACCCACTCGTGAATCAACTTACAAATTTGGTTTGGATTACTTTGTATCTCCTCCAATGAAGTATCCAATTCTTCAACCATTATATTTTTTGAACATGCCATCCTTGCTCCTTTTTGTCATCAAGAACTACTTTAGAAAATTTAATTTGCTTTGTTTTGGTCAGTTTTTTAATATAAACAATAAATTGACAAATCTACAGGAGTAGATTTCACTCTAACAAAACCATAGAATAAGGTATTTGAACTTTCAACTTTAATTCATCAAGTAAAAATATCTTTTGTACTCTTTCAATGACCTTCCAGTTTTTTGCACTAAGACCTAGTCCCTAAACACCACCAAATCTTTTGTACATTCATGTCATGAAAAACAAAGTCTAACTCAACCAAGTGGCTAGCCACCACCACATGCAACAAAAATAAATCATATAAACTTATGGCTAAAATATGATTTTTTTGCCCAAAATGTTACAATCAAACAAACACATTGCTCATCCTTAAGGGTATTGGGTAGGAATGCCTAGACTTGCAACCCAAGTTCACACATCTAAGCTAGTACAAATCTTACTTAAAGAACTGAATATCTACCTTGCCATCACAAACACAATACAACCCAATTTATAATTGTTTAAGGCTCCATGACTAGCACATACATAGGTAGATAAAACATGAGGAACCATTAATGTAAGGGTAATACTAGAAAGCAAGAATGACATTCACTATTTTCTAACATTCTCCATGTCATAATTTTACATAAGGGGATCCCTCAATGTAGAGTTTCAAATAGGCTTGATGTTCTTTTACAAATATCAATTTTTTCTTTAGGTAGTGACTTGGTCAACATATCTAATCCATTCTTGTCAATATGGATGTTCTCAATACATAAATCTTTTAATTCTAAGACATCATGAATCCAATGATATCTTATATCAATGTGTTTGAATCTTAAATAAAAAGTGAAGTTCTTTATGAGATCGATAACATTTTGATTATCGTAATGAAGAAAAAATTATATTTGCTCATGGCCTAACTTGAATAGAAGCTTCTTCTTCCATAACTCTTTACTAGTGTCAATGATGGTGATATATTCAAGCTCAATGATAACAAAGTAACACATTTTTACAACTTTGATTACCATGATACAACTCCCTTGCAAAGGTCATCAAGTATTCTGATGTAGATCTCCTAGAATTAACACCACCAACTATATGTGCATTTGTGTAATAAACAAGCATAGGTTTGTCATAGCTAAAACATAAACATAAGTTGGAAGTACCTTTGAGATATCTAAGAATCTATTTCACTACTTTTCATTTTTTATTTACAAAGCATTTGGACACCTTTTTCCCACACATAGTAACTTAATAAAATACTAAATAATAGTAATAGAGATGTTATCGATGATCACTATTAAAAATTCAAGGAAGACATTGATTTGCTTAAAGAGATTGGACTGGATAGATTTCATTTTCCCATATCTTAGCCTAGAAACAAGGCTAGAATACAACATTGTAATAAGTTCATTAACCATGTCATTTCAAAGAGATTATTTCTATTAATGACCATATCCCACTTGGACATGCCTTAGTTTATCGAACATGACCACAATGGTAAGAGATTTGATGAAGAGCTACCTCATAGCTTCATATGAAGTGATAATAATCTGATGACCACATATAAATGGTAGTTTGAAATACAAAGAAAGCACCTAGTTATTTACCTTATAATTTATTTTTAAGATGTAAAGGGGTTGAATATGCCTATGAGAGAGGTGTGGAAGAAGCTTTTAATAAGGAAGCTTATATGATGTGCAAACCAAAGGAAGGAAGGGATGTGAAGTGAAAAAGAATTAAAGAGAATCATTCAAAACATGTTTTTGAAACTTCTTTATTATTTCAAGAGTTAAAGAAAAACACAACTAGCCTTCTAATGTCTTAATGAAAACTGATGTTCTACTTGTAAATGATACATGACATAAAATTTAATAAGGCATACATCAAGGAGGTACATTTTGTTTGTTTCTCATGCTGACATTTAGGAGATGATTATTGGGAAAGTTATTAATGTCAATATAAATAGCCCCTATGACACCCATGTGATTGCCAACCATCTTACATCTCACTAAATAGCACAACCACATAATTGCCAACTAGCATGTCTTCCAAGATTAATAAACATGGAAGGAACTTCATGTATAAATTTAGATGAAGAAAATGCAATTGACTGCCTGAGCATTCGCCATCTTAAAAAGGTAAGCTCTCCCTAACAAGAATTTCCTTTTGACCATAAGATTTATAATGAGATATGCCTTAAGCATTTTTTTAGAATTGGCCCCTTTTTTCACACACTTATTCCTAATTTTTAACATAGCCACACATATAAATATTATTTAAAGAGCTAACCACTTAAAAGTAAATATTTGTCTTTGCTAAGGTTTATAACAATAGCCATGTTGCAAGATTGAGGCTTTGATATATTTCCATGACCTACAACATCAATAGACTAATACAACCTTAAACTCTCCAAGATAAATAGCTTTTTCTTTTAAGGAACTTTACCATTAGGCTTGAGCTTTGCATTAAGAAAACTGAAGCTCTTTTAAATCCAAGACTTAGGCTTTGTACATTCGATGGGCTTTAAAATTCACATTACTTTAATTAATTTTTTTATCTAGTTAGCTCTACTATAGGATTAGCTTCCATTTTGAAAAAAACTCTTTGATCTATTTTTTATATTGAAGGACCACAAATTTTCAATCAAGGAAGGAAGTACAACTTATTTTTACCTTTTAGCAAACAAATGAGCATTTTTTGTTCTAGATGCTAACGTGGCCAAACTTATCAAATGAGTTTTTTCTTTATAGATGTTGATGTGGAAACACCTTTGAAATGAGCTTTTTGATTCTAAATTTTGGTTCTAGAGTTGACATGGCAAGGCCTTTTAAATGAGATTTTTGGTTCTAAACTTTGGTTCTAGGGTTGACTGTTTTGAAAATAAGCTTATATCTTTTTCCTAAACCATAAGCTACTCGACCATGTAAAGAAATGAATGGTTCAATATAATAGCCATATACATCTGGATGATAGTAGATATAATACTGCCTTGGTGATGACATCCCTCATAACTATGGCTTTTGCCACTACTAGTAATATTTTTCAAAAGATTAAGAATGAGCTCCATTTGGATAATATTGATGTTAGTAAGACTACTTATAATGACTTTGTGGATAAGGTAATCTCTTAGGAATCTTCTTCTTTATGAACATGGCCTTCAAATCATATGTCCTTGATTCCTATAAATGTCACATAATAGAAAAGCATCCCTTTAGATATTCATATAGGTAAATGTCATATCCTCCATCATCCTTAGAATTAGAATCAACAATCTTCTCTACTGATGTAACTTTATTGTTATGTTAGTAGGTGTTCTTTTCCACTTATTTTTCTTTCTATTTTCTTCTATTTCAATCCTTAGCTCTTACTTTCTTAGTTCATTCCTCCATAAATTTTTAACTAGATGTAAAATTTTCATCCATATAATCTCACATCTTGTCAATCTTTGTTGCAACTTGTCTGATGGATTCTTTCATTCTAAAAATTTTTCTTTGAACCACTTCATCTATAGGAGTCTCTTCTTTTGGCATTTCACATGCATGAGCATTCCTCTTATGAAGAGATGAATCCCTCTTATACTCTCTAATACTCTCTCTCTCTCTCTCTCTCTCTTTGAGTTCTCCCTATTCTTTTAGGATATCTTATTCCTTAATGTCATGAAAAATGTCAAACATATGCTATATTTAACATTATGCATAGTAAACAAAATAGAAAAAATGCAAAAGGAAATAAAAATCAACTTCATTAATAAGTGATAAATCACATTTTCACATGCTCCAATATCAGATATTCGATATCAGAGCCTTGACATTGGGTATCCAATGTCGAAGCCCTGGATGCAATGTCAAATATCTGATATCGCAGGGTATATACCAGCCTATAAATATAGTGATTGGGCTCACAATTTTGAGATAGTTTTCTTAGTTTTTGTCATAATATCGAAGCTTTTATAGTTTCTTTTCTCCAAAGTTAGAATATTTTTGAGTGCCCACAGTAGGAGTCTATGTATGTATGGATCTTTGTTCGAACATTGATGTACTTGAGCATAGCAGTGTGATGGGAATAAAAACAAACCCTCTTGATAATCCTTGCAGCACTAGAAAAGATTAATGTTTGCATTAATGCACTTTACTTTAATGTATTTAAATTAAGCAGTTAATTTCCAGTTATTAATAAACATAAGCACAACTACTTCAAGTGTACATGTAACACTTGCTAACCCAGAAACATTTAACGTTTGGTAGCCCAGTAGTGCTATACATGTTCAGGATGTGTCCAGGAAAGTGGTATGGGTACTTGTGTTAGGCTAGCTAGGTAGTAAATGAATTAGATCTTAAATTACTCTATCTTTCATTCTTATTGTAGGTGATTAAATTTATAAAACATAAAATGATAAAAATCATATACATCAATTACACTTAAACCATATCCTTGGGCTTCACTAGTGTAGTTGGGAAGACAATGAACATTCTCAATGCCCATTTCACTTCCTAGAAGAACTAGTGCACTAGAGAACTATAGGTCCATAGAATTTGATTGGAACACATGTTAACACCTTAGTGATTCATATGGTTGGGTGTAGGGATACCTTGTCACTCATCATTGGTGCTGTTGCTAGGGGCCTTTTATTTTTTTGATGCGCTATCTAGGACTTAGTGGAAATCATTCAAAATCATTAGAACAAACCTTAGAGTCGTATGACATCTTAAGATTGCTAAAAAAAATTTAAGAAGTACATTGCATTATTATTTTCTAACATAAATGTCTTCTTCTTAGAGGATTTTTTTTCAACCCAAGTCTGATGGAGTTCATTAGCCAATGTCTCAACAATATTGAGTGGTATATGCTCATCTTGATGAGTATGTACCCAATTTCACCTTCATCCTACACCAATATGAATGGTTGTAGTGGCATGACATCAAGGAAAAATTGTGTTGCTGCCTAATTGATCCATTCTTGCAATGCTCCAACAAATGCTTATATGATGGGGTGTCCAGGAACTTCATGTTGAGCATGTTGTGTAAGATACTAATGCCAAGGATTATCATCCCATTGAGGCACAACATCTATGGGATCAACAGTTAGAATAACATCATGAATCTATGAAGGGAAAAGGATTTAATGATTTTCCATTCCTACTATACCAAAAAGATGGTGGGGAACCCTTCTCTGGGGGTTTTCCAGTCAGTGAATTTCCTCTTTTTGACTTCAATGAAGGAGGTCAAAACCAGAACCTGCAATCCACAATTCAAAATCCTGGTTTTGGCAAGAATGCATCCAATGACAAAGAAGGATATAGAGGGGGAAATCAAGGTAGGGATGTGGATAGAAAATAAGATCGTGATCATGGTCGCGATTACCAAAGAGGTGGTAGCAGGCACCGTGATGGTGCTCGTCCTCCCTCCTCTTCACCTTCATCATCATCATCATCTTCTTCTTCTGGATCTAATCAAAATTGTAGGAGGTGAGACTGTGATGGATGTGATTGCAGTGACTGACAAGACTGAAATGATCAAAGGGACCATAAGGTAAGGCAAGATCAATGGAGTAGACATTCAAGAAAGGCACATTACCATGAACAAAGGGGTAGTAGAAGGCATCGTAGGCACTATAATCATGGCCTCGATGAGCCTTTTTTTGCTACCCAAAGTATGTTAAACATTGTAGAGGTAGTATGAATTCCAACAAGGCACATGAAGGATAGCTAGATCAAAAGGCTAGACATGAATAGTGTTCCTTGGTTGAAAGAGGATATAACTCAAATCCATAAAACCATCTCAAAGATTTTCAAGATGGATGTGCCTTACAAAACATATAGATTAAGTGGAAAAAAATAAAGTCATTCCTAAGGAAACTCATTAAAGAAGTAGAGAATTGGTACTGGTTCTTAGAACCAGAATCTATCAAAAAATGGAGTACAATTCTTAAAGTATTCAATGACAAATATCAAATGCACTCTAGAGTGTCCAACTTGAGAAGGTAGATTCAAGGATGAAAATAAAAAACACATGAACCCTTGGATGCTAGCATTGGCTGCTACTATTCCTTAATGCATAGATGTCCTAGCCATGGTTACTCTCAATTGGATCAACTTCACCACATTGTAGATGGGCTTCAACTAGAAAGGAGAAGAATCCTTAGAATCCTTAGCGTCTATGCCTAAGGGTGGCTATCAGAATTAAGTGTCCATCAGATCTATAGTGACTGAAAATTTTGGTGGCTGGAACACTGAGAGGTTTCTAGATGAAATGTTTAACCCCGAATCTGTGTGAGGTCCGTGCTGGAGAGAAATAGAAATGGGGCACCCTAAATGGTTTGGTCGATCAGACAGGGACTAAATAGGTGTATCTTAATCTTTCATAAATGTTTGTTTCGAAAATGATGCGTGCAAAATAAATTGATGATCAATAAATGCAAGGCAATGAAAATAGTGCAAAACACGATGATAATGAGCAAATAGCAGAATAGATTTGGGTGAGAGAGTGCACTGCCCCAAAGGTTGCAGATTTGGTCCTTTGCCTTGCTAAAAGGTGTACAATAGGTTATGCAACACTGGAGAGACACTGCTTACACCAAATAGTATAGTCATAGGTCTTCTACTTGCTACTCTATTCATTAGGATGCCAAAATGCTTGACTCACAAAGGGATGTTTGGAGCCAACTAGAGAACCCAAAGGTGACCAGAATGCTCAAAAATGGCTACTATGCTCTTTGAAAGCCAACTTAAAAGCCAACCCCTTGAGCGTTGTTTGCTAGAGTATTTATAGGACCAAGGGTAGGAGAGAAACATGGTATGATGCCATGTGTCCTAGGCTCCACAAGGTGCTAACATGTCTGTATCGCGTAGGTGTGCGATGCTGGATGTGAACTTTGTTATGCTGTGACCATACCGTCGAAACTACATGTGCCAAAATCTAGTGTGCTAATAATGTAAGCAAAATGGAGCCTATGCTCTAGGACTACATCTTCCCTACTCTTACAAGTAGGGTCAAGCATAGGAACAATTTTTTGGGAGTTAACTAGGGGTATGCAAAATAAAGTAAAATTGCTAATTTTTCCAAAGAGATGCTAGAGTGAGAAAGATTGTTGCCAACAAGTTCTAGAGCTACCTGAAGACATCTTGATGCTTCCGTGCCAGTGTTGCACTACTCACGCTATTGAGCACATTGGTGTAGCATAAGTACCTACTTGCTATGTTGTGCTATGCTACGCAGCATAGCATAGTGTAGCCACTGGTCTTGACAAAAATTTATGCAGGAGCCAAAGAGCATTTGTCTAAGGCTTGGTCAGGCAAACAACTACAATGTTTTTCCTTCATGCCGAGAAGCCTTTGGACTTTTTGAATTCATGTTTGGAACACTTCTATTATTTTTTCATTGTTGCTACGCTATGTAGCATAGCACAGCATAGCAACCAGTGTATCATGCTTCCTTGTTCAATCCACCATTTTCTAGCAAGAAACTTTGCTTAAGGCCTGAGGGCTAAGTGGGACAACTAGTTTTGGAGGCCAAATTCTTGCTAAAGTGTAGTCTTCTTATTGAAATCACTTGGCAAGATGGGCCTTTCTACTTTTCCTTTGCTATGCTATGCTATGCTACATAGCGTAGCACCTTCTGTTGGCTGAATCCTAACTTGTCTTACAATCATTTTGTCAATTCGCATTTGGACGCTTGAGCAATTATCTCTCAAGGCTTTCTACACTACACAATGTAGCGTAGCGTAGTAGACTTCTTCACTAGAAAACTTGTCAGACTGTTTTGCTCATCCCAAACACTTTCGACAACTCCTAGCATGGTGTTTGGGTAGACTGTCAGCCAGGTCAATTGTCTAGTTGGGTAGGCTAGAGAGTCTAGTGGCCTGTCAACCCTGGAGATAGAAAACTTTCCAGACTAGATATTTTATCCTCAGTGCCTATGATTTCCTGCTAAACCATCATGACGCTACAATTGTGGAAGTCCTTGCCCAAATTCCAAGACTCTACTGAAGCGTGAGGGTCTTGAAATTTTATGGTGTTTCACTAGCCCCTCTTTGTCGATGTTTGGAGGATTTGCCTAATAGACATTAACAAAAAATATGAAACACCATGAAGGACAAGACACCAATATCACTCTTCAATGATCGCTCAGATGTCGCTTTGCTGTGCTTGGGAGTATTAGGATACTCATGTAAGAAAAGGGGGGAAAGGGTGGACATGAGGGGACAGGTTCAAGAAAAGAAAATATGAATCGTAGCATGGTCCCTTGTCAGAGTGCTTGTGAGGGAATTGGCATGCATTGACATCTTTCTTTTGTTGGCTTCTAACCTCTCGTCAGAATTCTTAAAGACGGTCATTGTGAAATAGCTGGCATGCCATTTGTTTTGGGCACATGCTCTTTTTTCTAGCTCTTTTACTCTTTTACGCTTTTGCACTTTTCTTCTATTGTTTAGCCATGTTCACTTGCAAACAACCTTGTTGTTGTAGGATAGGTGTTTCCTCCCCAAGATGAGTTGTGTTACATCCATGTGGGGCTTTGACTTGCCTACAGGTGCTTCCCATGCGGTGAGCTTCGTTAAGCGCATCATGGACTTTATGGTTGAGCATATGGGAGGGCTTTACATGCATTGAGAAAGCTTGTAAACTAGATGTGAAAAGGGAAACTACCGGTGTAAGAAACGAGATGACAAAGGTTAAGAGGAAGGGCAGGATGTGCACTCCCAAGTAGCTAAGCTAGTTAGAGTGATCACCTTGGAACGATGTAGTGTCCTGTCCTCCTGGCGAAATGCATCCCTGACCGACACCATCTCAGCCCATATCCTACAAGGGTAACAAAAAGCAGACCAGAGAAATGTAACCATGAAATGCAATTAGGCAAAGGTTTTACTTACTTTAGACACTACTGAATTGGCAAGCATTATTGCTAAGGCATGCGATGTCCAAAATAGAAAGGCTAGCAAAGGGGCCAGCATTGAGGGGGCTAGGAGTTGCAGCAATGCAAGTGCTTAGGAGTCCCTGCCCAAAGCAAACATTATGCAGTTCAGCTATAAGGTGAGAAGCATAACAGCTGAATGTCTTTCAAGCTCAGATGATGGTAGGAGTTGGAGGGTAGCAACATTTTGGTTGGGCCACAATACTACTGGGACTCCAGCAACAGGCCCTGACAATGGAAGCTACTACCAGGGCAACAGGCTATGGTAGCAGTAGCTCTGAAAGGTCAGCAAGCTATCAGATGACATCTCTAGAGGATCAACAAGATGCCAGGGGTAGTGGCATTTCATATGTTCTAGAGCATGTTTTCTTATCATCATGAATCACATCTTGGAATTGTAATGGCCCACCCCATGTCAGCACTATGCACGCTCACTAATTTATAGGGTCATGAATGTGAGCTGGAAATGTTGTGTCATGAACCTAGTTTAAGGTCTTAGTAAACCATCAGATGTATTGGTTTAAAGTCCTAGCAGATTGCAATGTGCTAGTTTAAGGTCCTAGTATACCGCTGTGCTAGTTTAAGGTCCTAGCAGACTATTGTGTGCTAATTTAAGGTTCTAGTAGACCGCTGTGCTAGTTTAAGGTCCAAGCAGATCATTGTACTAGTTTATCATCATAGCAAATGGTGGATGGGCTAGTTTAAGGTTGTAGCAGACCTTCTATGCCAGTTTTATGTCATAGTGAATAGTCTGTGCTAGTTTATAGTCATAGTGGACTATCTATGCCAGTTTATAGTCATAGCGGACTATCTGTGCCAGTTTGTAGTCATAGTGGACTATGGATGCTTACCTTGCTTTTGCATCAAACGTAGTATGGCTTGAGGTATAAGTGATTCATGGGATTTGCAAACTCTTTCCCATCCATGTCTACTAGTTTGAAGGCTCCATTCTCATAGGCTTTTGTAACTATGAATAGACCTTCCTAGTTTTCTAAAAACTTGTTTTCATGTTCATGAACAGCTTTGAGAACTAGGTCCCCCATTTTGATTGGTCGTCGATGTAGGTCGGAATGATGCTTTTGCCACTACTTATCTTGGTACCATTCGATACGACCTAGTGTTTGTGCATGCTCTTCCTCTAGGGAGTCAAGGTCAATGATCCTTGACTCATTATTCTAGGCTTCATTCATGACGCTTGAAAGGATCATCTGAAGTGATGGTACTTGCAATTCAAGAGGTAACACTACTTCAAATCAATAAACTAGGCTATAAGGAGTCTTACCTGTAGCCATTCTACACATCGTACGGTAGGCCCACAGCATGTAGAGGATTTGCTTATGCCATCACCTCTTACTATTGCTAAGAATCCTTTTAAGCAAGTTGATGATGGCCTTGTTTGTTGCCTCCACTTGACCATTTTCCTGTAGGTAGTATGATGATGAAAAAGATTGCTTGATGCCAAGGTTGCTACAAAAGGTTTTGGTTTTTGTGCTACTAAATTGTGGCCCATTGTTTGTCACAATAGTCATGGGAAGAACAAACCTTGTTACTATGTTGTCTAAGATAAAGTCGCAAACCTGTTGGGATGTAGTTTTCCTAAGGGGGATAGGCTCCGCCCACTTTGTAAAGTATTCAGTGGTAGTAATGATGAAGCTATGTCCTATAGAAAACTTAGGTGTTATGGGTCCTATGATATCTAGTTCCCATCGTTGGAATGGCCACGTGATTGGTGTAGGATGCAACTCAATAGGTGAAACATGTATAAGATTTGCATGACATTGCCATGTATCACACGTCCTCACTTTAGAAAGGCAATCTCATTCCATGCAAGGTCAATAATACCCTAGGCATCTGATTTTAGCTACTATGGCCCTGGGAGCTATGTGTCCTCCACATAGTCCTTCATGGACTTTTTTAACAATTTTCTGTGCCTCTTCCCCACCAACACAAGTTAGCAATATCCCATCAAATGAGCATTTGCATAAGGTATTATCTCCTACAGGGACATACTGTCCTGCTTGCTTTCGAATTGCATCCTTTTGGGCAGATGTCAAGCCGTGTGGAGGTTCACCATGTTGAAGGTAGGCTTTAATATTAGTGTACCACTCTTGGGCATCAATGGCACTCATGGAGGTGACATGTAATGCTTGAGTGATAGGATTTGTGCATTCTTTTATTAAAGCAGGTAAAGTTACAAACATTTGTGGTGGCACGTTTAACGCTACCATGGTTAAGGTATCTGATAGAGTGTTCTCGTTGCGTGGCACATGTTGGATATCTACCATTGTGAACCATTTCAAATAATTTTTGGCCAAATCACAATAAAGCTATAATTGTGAAGCTTTATAGGCATAGATTTTAGTGATCTAGTTGACGACGAGTTGGGAATCGCCTCGAACTGCCAAATGTTGGATATTTAATTGCTAGGATGCTAAAAGGCCCCTAAGGATTCCTTCGTACTTAGCTACATTTTTTTTACAAAGGAACATAAAATAGTAAGAAAAAGGCTTAATGTCCTCTAAGGGGAATGTAATGATGACTATAGCACTACCATCTCGCATGGTTAAGGCGCCGTCGAAATGCAAAGTGGTCTCGAAGTGCAATGACATACGGTTGATGTTGTTAACATGGTTATCAAGGAATTCTGGTTCTATGGTTGCCTAATCATCGACTAGTGAGGTCGTGAGCTGCATAGCTATCGCTCATCCCTTCATTGATGATTGGGTTGCATAGTATAAATTGAATTCAGTTGTTATAGCTTTCCATCAAGCTATCCTACTACTCTCGTATAAGTTGTTTGTGATAGCCCGAAGTACATTGTTGTTGCATATAATGTTAACCTAGCTACGGAATAGGCAGTGTCTCCACTTTTTTAGCAAAAATACTAGGGAAAGACAATTCCTTTCTACTTCGTTGTATTTCTCTTCGTAGGCTATCAGTGCATGGCTCAAGTAATAAACTAGGATTTCAGAGCTGTCCTCTCTTTTCTGGCATAATAGTGTTGCAATAGACATGTCTGAGGTGGCAAGGTAGATGTAGAAAGGCTTATCCCTCTATGGTGGGTAAACAGTTGGGAGGTGTAAAAGCTCTTTCTTTAAGTCATCGAAGACTTGTTGACACTGTGTTATCCACTCGAAGTTAACCCCCTTATTTAGTAAGTGTTGCATGGGGTGTAACTTGTTGGTCAACTTTGCTATAAACCTTCTAATAAACTGTATTCTACCTTGCAACCCCCACAATTCTTTAAGGTTGGTATGGGATGCTAGGTTAACAATGGCCTTAACTTTGTTAGGGTCCACTCGTATTCTAGCCTCCGATACTACAAACCCTAGCATGCGTCCGATTTTAACTCCGAAAACACATTTCTTTGGATTGAGATGCAAGCCATGCTTATGACAATGTTTGAGGACTACATCTAGATTGTTGGGATGATCAATAGCTTTCTTAGACTTGACTACTATGTCATCCATGTAATCGTTTAGTCTCTCTAGGATGTAGTCATTGAATATGTATGTCATGGCTCGTTGATGGGTTGCTCTGGTGTTTTTGAGACCAAAGGGCATCATAGTGTAACAAAAGGTTAACCAAGTGGTCATGAAACTAGTCGTTAACTGATCCTCTGGATTGATGCGAATTTGATTGTAACCTGAGGACCCATCCATCCATAAAGGATAATAAAGCGTGACTAGCCTTAGTGTCGATAAGTTGATTAATACTTGGTAGTGGGAAGTCATATTTAATCATTGCTTTTCTTAGATCTCGAAAGTCTATACAAATTGTATTCCTCCTATTTTCTTGGAGACTCTAATGATGTTTGATACCCACTCCGAGTAATCAATCGAGCGAATGAAACTTGCTTGATGCAGTTTGGTAATTTCATCACGTACAACTAGTGTGATTTTCAATTTAATTTTCCGAGCCTTTTGTTTGACTGCCTTGATACGCGAGTCTAAGATAATGTTATGTTGTATTAGTCATGGGTCTAAGCTTGACATGTCTTCATAGGACCACATGAGCACTTTGACGTTGTCTTGGAGGACTTTAGATACATCCTTTTCCATTTGTGGATCTAGGAGGGAGCTAAGTTTTAATGTCTTTATTTTCTCCTTGGATGTAGTTACAGGTATTTCGATGAGAGGGTCCTTAGTCATGTCCCCAGCCTCTAAGTCTAATGCTTGGACTAGATGTTCAAGCTAATCTAGGAACATTTCCAAGGACGCTACAGTGTTATCAATGGATGATTCCCAATCTATTGATTCTAAGTTTAGATGCCTTGCAAGCTTGCCATGACTACCTGTCAAGGTTAAAAGTGAATGTAGATCATGCCACATGGCCATTTTGTTCAACCTTCCACAATAAGAAAAAGCCAAGTCAAGTGATACTTGTTTATAGCAATAGCACGTAATAAACATTTGCAAAAAAACAATGAAACATGAAATAATTGTCAACTATTCGGCCAAGTTCGCAAGTTACTAGTTTAAGGTCTTGGCGGACCGTGAACTAGTTTGAACATGTAAGGGACATTAACTTTGCTAGTTTAAGGTCATGGTGGACCGTACTCATGCTATAGTATACATCAAAATGTAAATCGAGGTTGCTATTTTAAGGTCTTAGCAAACCATTAACAGGTGGAGTTCGAGAACTAAGGTCGCTAGTTTAAGGTCTTTGTGGACCGTAGACGGTAGGCTTTGTAAAGGTAGGTTGCTAATTCAAGGTGGATGAAATTTTCGATTGGGCCCACCTATTATGCTGCAAACAATGATGCTACACTATAGCAGGATTATGACACAATAGTGCTACGCTATACAGGGCATCCCACATTACTTGGGGTACGAAAATGGTAAGTTCTTTTCACCGCATCGGCTATAAATAGGGGTTTACCCTTGGTAAACTTGTCGTTTTCATTGTCAAAGCATAGAGCCCACATCCAAAGCATAGCATGGTCATGCCTAGAGAAAGCGAAGTAGTGTAGCATAGCAATTGATAGAGAATTTGTAAGTGAGACAATGACATCCAAAGGCAAATGCAAGCACCAAGAACTTGCTACAGTGGACGTGGTAAAGGACACTTTGGAGCACCTATCCAAGGAATGTGTTGAAGTGTGAGAGGAGGCTTCATTTGCTCAGTAAGTTGCTACGCTGCCCTTGTTTCTTAGACTATTCATGTCTTTTGCCATTGTTTTGGTTACCGTTTTGGCCACTACGCCACTGCTATTGCTGATTGGCCACAGTGGCTGTATGAAAATTACGCTGCAACTGCATGTAGTATCACCTCAACCTCCATTCTTGCGACTACCTTGTCACGGGGGTTTGGGTGATTCTGGACCACTTAGCACATGGTTAGCATAGCGTACTACCCTTAAGAGGGTTTGGCCATCTACGAGATTTGACAGCATAACACATGTTTAATGTATGTAGCGCAAGTTATTTTGTATGGAAAAAGTATGGTTGAGATGGTTGTAGCACAGTGAATTCTTTCTTGTCTGAACTTTGTGATGTTTTTATTATGCTATGCCAATTTTTTGTAAGGTCTTTAGGTTTGGTGCATTGCTACACTATTGAATTTGCAACACCGCTACATTGCTGAATTTGTTTCTGTTAAGTTTGCTATGTTGTCATGCCCATCATAGTAATATGTTGATTACATTGTTATATTGTTGCACGTATGTATGTTTTTGTTCATTTGCTACATCACGTGTCATACGTTTGCATCTAAGTGTTGTTACATTGTGCAAGGCTTGATGACTATGCTACTCTATGAGTATCATGTTGCTACGTCACCTATGATTTTTATTCTATTTTTTTATTAGAGAGAGATTTGTGACTGGGAGATCATGCTACACTATATGTAATTAGAGGGTTACGCTACACTACATGTAAACTTCACTCGTTCACAGTGCTAATGTTTGATGCTTCGTTGTGCAGGGTCATGTTGAAGCTCATTCTGATTGTCCTAGAGATTTTGGGAGTCCTATGCTACCTTAGCAAATTGGTGGCCAATGTCCCTCCTCCTCATGCATGTGTGGGATGGCAGGCAGTCTGGTTCTAGGAGGGTGCACGGAACTTCCTACAATTACTCCTCCGCCATTTTAGTGTGATTGTTTGGTCACACTTATCAGTGAAGACAGTAGCCACAATCACAGAAACCCTGTTGCCCAAGGCAAACAGGGGCATTTTGAAATTTTTAACTGATGGGTCAATTGGGGGTGATCAGGCAGAAGATTCCAACTAGCACCCAAAAGGCTTGAGATGCTTAACTTGGATTTGGGAGATGCCTGAGTATAAGTGCTATCACTTATACAACACATTATTCGTTGCTCGTCACATGGGCACCTACTTTCAAAACCCACCTAGGACCATTTATTATGCCGACGAGTGAGTTCTATGAAGGTATTTTATCACGTTGTGTAATCCATGCTATGCTAGACACAGGTATTAACAGTGTATATATATATATATTTTCTGTGTTGCCAGGTTTTTTATTGACAGGAGTGGTCTCCACAGTGGTACAGATGCCTTGGCATTGGCACAGATGGCCCTACGGGAGTTTTCCTCTTCTGGGAATGTGCGCGTGAGCATAATAAGCCAATTTGGGGGTGAGTTCAGAACCTATCTGACCTGGTATTTCCAATTTTATGGGAAGTGTAAAGAAGCTGGTTGGTTGGATAGGGAGTGTGCATCCCTCAAGCCACTCACTATTGAAGACATGTTGGTCAATCTCCCACCATTCCCTGTGCCATTTAAACATGGTAGGCTAAACTTTGAATTCACTGTTACATGTTTGAGTGATGTTTATTTTTTTTTTTTTGCTAAATTTTTTCTTTTATTTTGCAAACCATTTCAGTGGCGAGGAAATTCCAAGAGGTGACTATAATCACCTCCAAGCACAACAAAACCAACCTCTTTTTCAAGTATGGGAAGTGGAGGAAACCCAGCGTTGGCTCTACAATGGGGCCCCAACCATGCTTGTCCACAACCTTCAAGAGGCTAGGCTCATCAACTTATTTTTGGCCATCAACCCAAACGTCTCACCTGCCAAAATGCTTTCCCTAGTCAACTCCTTCTCCAAGAAAGTGGACCACTTCCACACACGTGTTCATGGTGTGCAAGTGGTGTTTGAAATTAATGACCAACTATTAATAGATCTTTTTGGTGTCCGTTTTGATGGTCTCCCCATAGGAGAAAAAACCAAAAAAGATGCAAACCATCAGGGGGACATTGAGGATTGGCTAGGTGTGGTAAAGGACCGAAAGGGGATCTACATCGAGAAGGTCAGGCTAGGGGTGGCCAAAATGATTTACCCTCTCTTCTGTGCATGTGCCTTCCCCAAGCTACTCTCCTAAGGAAATATCCTTGGGGTTGAGTAGGCTTGGATAATGAGGGACATCATGGAAGAGGGGACTCACTACAATTGGGCCAAATACCTTTGCAAAGGCTTGCAGGCTGAAATGATCAAGCTCCAAAGGAAGCTTAAGTCCCATTTCAACATGCATCATGCCTTCTTTATAACCTACCTTCAGCATTTTGCAGAATACTTGGTAGTCCACGAGAATGGTGTCTAGGTGCTACAAGACCACAATCAAATTTCCAAACCATGGATCTACCAAGTCTTCCATGCCACACGATCCCAAGATCCCCTAGAAGCCATTGGGGAATCATTTTCAATCATGACCAAGGATCGGGTGACACGCGACTTTCATGCCCAGGATAGCATGGGAGAGGCACCCCCCATTACCTTTGGCAGTGTGACAAGGGGAGAATGCCTCATTGTAGAGATGGTGACAACTAAGTTGCGATGTAAGAGATCTCTCCCAGCTGAGGAACTTCCCCACAAAAATGAGGAAAGAGGGAAGAAGTTGCGGCTCAAACTTCACAGAGTGCAGCCTCTTATTGGTAAGTGTTTTTTCTAGTTAATGCTTACTACGATGTGCTATGCTAGATAGTGTTACACAGAGTAGCTTTTGTTCCAAGTTAGTATATCTTGCCTATTGTAACCATGTTTTATTAGTAGAGGAAGGGGAGGAAGAAGGGGAAAAAGATGTGATGGTCTCTACAACAGGGGTGACTGGTGAAAACAAAGAGGCTTCAACCACAGAGGAAAGGGCCTCAACCAATGAAGAAGGGGCCCCTACTGTGAAGAAAGGACCTCAGCTAGTGAGGAAGAGGTCCCTACCGATGAAGAAGAGGCCCCTACCGATGAAGGAAGGGGCCTAGCTAATGAGGAAGATGCTCCTGGAAATCAGGAAGAGGCCCTTGCTGATGATCCTTTTGTAGAGAGTATTTCAGTACCAAAGGGGCACATGAGTATTGAGGATGCTACTATGTTGTTGGGTCAGCTGGAAGGAGAGGGGCTCCATTTTGACATTGGTGAGTTTAACCACATATTTGATAGTG
>MNCI01013313.1:673348-718263 GCA_015680685.1 Gnetum montanum
CCCCCCCTGCTATCACCCCTAAGGGTTTGCTAGGTAGGAGCTTTGCACTATCATTTATGTTGTTCATCAGCTTTATCGTGGTTCCTCTCCGCTATGGCTAACATGCTTCATTGTGTAGCAGACACCACTATTGATACCTTTGGCCCTTCCTCGATCCACTTGCAACCGTGGACCAAGACCCCTGACAAATTTACTTTCATGGAGGGGGTGGACGACGACATGATCGACCGTCTAAAGTAGATTGACCTAGAGGTGGGTAAGTTAAAGTTGCTATGCTAGACTCTCTAAATTGTTGTTGCTTCACTATTCCACTATGACTAATGCCTTTCTATATGTGGTTGGTATCCTCTCTCCTTAAGTGGGATCCTAAGCAAATGGTTGAGGTCGACGTCATGCTCGAATTTCCACCGAAGGTGACCGAAGTACCTCATTGCATATACGACAAAGCAAGCTAATGTGCAATGTACTTGACACACTCCTTGTGGGAATGTAGGCATGTAAACAAAAACCTCTGGAAATGGTTACAGAGGCTTAAGAAGGAGAAGTCCAATCTAACCACCAAGGTGGGAGATCTCCAATCCAGGAACAAATTTTTGTTGGCCTAAGACACTAACGATGGCAGTTGGTGCACGGCCATCATCAACTATGCAAGGTATTGGATGGCTGTGTGACACAACAATGATCCCACTCATGAAATAATAGAACAACACATGCAAATGGACCTTCTAGTCCAGAAGAACTAAGACTGAAAGGACTACAGTGCAAAAGTTTACGAGTGGAGCAAGCATAGAAAATACACAAACACATGTATAAACTAGAATGTGCCACCTACTGTAAACAATATCAGGATGCCTCTGTCAAGTTGCATACTTACAAGGTATTCCTTGACATCATTGGCACTTCTGCAGCTTACAACAAGTTTATGCAATAGGTGACAGTTAGTGAATCTCCCGAAAGGGAAATGAACTTTCCTGCGGGTGAGACCACCACTACCACCTTTTCTCTAGGACCACCAAGATGGATAGCCATAGAAAAGGAGAAAGTTACAACAAGCATTGATCTGGGAGATAGGAATTGGGCCAATATTACGGAGGAGGAGATCTTGTAATGTCTCATGGCAAGCATGGATCAGATACCTCCCGAAACAGATGCAGGGCCGTCTCAGGTCAGTCATTTTTTGGTGTTGTGATAATTTATTTTATTCAAGTCCTTATTGTAGCTTTAACCAAATATTTCATTTTCCCTATGGTATAGAATCCAGATGAAAACATAGGACCTAATGAGGCAAGGGACAATGGAGCGGTCAAAGGCTCATAGGGTAGCAGCAGAGAATTTTATTTGGATTCTCACAAAGAATGTTGTAAACATTATTGATTAATATTTTGAATGAAAAAAATAGAATATGAAGAGATTTATTTCATTTTGGCTTATGTGTTGTATTTATTTTTATTTTATTCTTTATCTTTTTTTTATTAATTAAACTTCTTGGGAGCATCTCATTTTAGTTTTAGGCCATTTTGGGACATAATAATAGTTTAAGGTCATTCCGGGTTGTTGCTAATTTTAGGCCATTTTGGGCCATAGCATGATGGTAAAGAAAATTTTTGACAATTTTAGGCCTTACCAGGTCATGGCATGATGTAAACAGTGGACATGATGTAAACGGTTTAAAGAATGAGGTAGACACTTAGCGTAAACAAATGAATATGAAGCAAACAAAGAATAAATGTATGATAAGCGTTAACTGTGTCAGAAGCAGTGGAGTAGTTACGCTACGTAAATAACAATCATTCCTGCAACTGCTTTCTAACCCATCATAGCCTCGATGATGCATAAGGCCTAGAGGCTTTATTGTGGTATTCTTCTATATCGTTATCTACCACTTGAAAAGGTAATTTGGCCCATGTAGTTTTGTTTTCTGAGCCAACATTTTGGGCTAGCTCATTTGCCAAACAAGTAGCTTCAATGAAGATAGGTGCTTCATTCTCAGAGGTTATTACTTCTAAACCTTGCTCCATGTCGACATTGTTTATTGATTGGATGGCCACTTCATCACTGTAGATCACCACCTCCCTACCCACGTAAGGTAGGCGGATTTCCTGATGTATGGGTGAAGAGACGATCCTAAGTTGGGCTAACCACAACCTCCCTAATATCAAGTTAAACCTAGACATCTCTTCTACCACGATGAATGTTGCACTTGTGGGAAACTGGTCCCTGCCACAAAGTTAATGTGTACAGTCCCCTTTACCACCGCCCATGCTCCGTTGAATGACTTCAAACATGAGGTTGTTGTGGGTTTCATTTGATCAACCAAGCCCAGTTTGTCCACTATAGGGAATGGTATGACATTTGTAGCAGCCCTGTCATCAACATGTACTCTTCAGATATTGTGTTGATCAACCCAAATTGTGATGAATAGGGGTGTTGTTGTCGCTCAGCCCTTCTCAAGGTCATCCTTAATGGACTCGTCACGAAACGTCAACTTTGCTGGCTACGGTTCTTTGGGCGTAGAAGGAAGCATAATCGCATGGATTTCTTTCTCCTCCATCAACATGATTTCGTCAACCGATATGGATGTTAACATGCGAACCAAGGGCTCGTGGTGTATAGTGGAGGTCATTACTAGGTCGTATAGGCTCAAGGTTGTATTCTTTTGTTTCAGAGCCTGTTTGACCTAAGTAAGGGTGTTCAGAAGGTCCTTTTCACTTTCTTGTTGTTTGCTACCCTTCTCCTCCCCCATTCATCCTAAAAGATGAGTTTCTCAAGGAGTAATTTCAAGTTTTGGGCTAGACCCTTTTAGGTGGGATGGCGATGATTTTGTGCACGTAGTGACATCAACTGTTGATGATGAGGGGGCATAGACACGGAAGATGAGGGGGTAGGCTTAGGGGGACCTGGGGTGGTACATCCCTTGGCCATTTCATCCGTTAGACGCTCTTCCCATTTCTTTGAATGAGAAGGCTATGATGCCATCTTAGATTGGCTCTGTGTGATGGGGGCAATTGAGTATTTTGACCTTCTAATGACAAATGGTGTTTGTGGTGTTAGCATGGGCAATAATGCAATTTTGAATATGAAGTGTGTAGGGGCGAATGTCAGAGGGGAAACCTTGAGGATGAATGGTTGTTGCAACGTCTTTTTTACCATTGCTGGGGTTTCTACGCTACGTTACGGAACACGAACCGCAAACGACTACTGTGGTGATTCTGGCTTACTGTCTACACCAATCGTATTGATAATGTATCCTGTGTTGTTAGCGTTGAGGGGGTCCTTGTAGACGTGCATGGATTACTTTTTGGGGCAGACAGGGTTGCTTTCGTCTAGAACCAACTTCCCCTAATCAATTGTCTGTTGGATATCATATTTTAATGCTAGACAGTAATCCATGTTCTGACCACAAAGTTGATGGTAGTCATAGAACCGCTCCAACCTAAAGTTCTTAGGAACTAGCTACTCGTTGGTCGTAGCCAAGGAGGGGTTCCTAAGGAGTTCACAATACCACTGATGTCGTTTGGTCACCTCCTTCGACATTCATTTATGTTGAATATACCCAAGCCCCAATAATTGCTTTAGGAGTTCTGAAGGATTGACCGATAAGGAGGTGTATTTGGAGTGATCGTTACATTCGAAGTTGGGTTTAGGCTGGGTTGATGCCTCTGGTGCCAATGTTCAGGGTTGGGAAGTGTTTCTTGAGCTAGGTATGGGGTTAGTTGATGTTGTGGCCACCTTTTTGTTATTGTTGTTGTTGGGCTTTGCCTCATTTTCCATGGTGACCACCATGGCCATTGCAGCTTTTCCCTTCTCTTTGTCTTTTTTGGTATATGCATTTTTGTACACAACATATGCTAGGTCTTTATTGGCTTTGGCTGTGTCTTGGATGCTCTTCATCTGGGGAAAAGCTTGACTAAGAGAGCCTGGGGCTAGGTAGTACAACTTGGATTTGATGAAATCATTTACCACCCCCTTGAATATAGCCAGAAAATGGACCTCTGCGATAGGCTGACGGATCTCATTCAAGGTAGCACTCCACTACTATATAAACTTTTATACCGACTCCAGTGGGTCTTGCTTAATGCCCATCAACTAATCCAACATGACTTCGAGCTTCAAGTTATACTTGAAGTGGGTCACGAACTGGGTCAACAGCTCCTCCAATGTTGAGATGGAGGCACATGGTATCAAACCAAAGCTTTGCCCATTATAGACATAGCAAAGATGCAAATAATAGTGTGCGGCCACTACTGCAACAACAAAGATTCAGATCTAAACGTGACTAAATGTGTGTTAGGATCACCCTCCTTGTTGTATTTTGTGAATTGGAAAAGTAGCATCCTAGGGGGTAACGTAAGCATGGGAACAGCTAGGATGATGAGGTCATCATGGTAGAAATCCATGACCTACATTGTGCCAGAACTGGTGGCTTTGAGACTTTTAATCTCTTAAGTGAGGGTCTAGATAAGTTGGAATGCTTGGTCCAGACCTGGGGATGATGTAGATGGTTGTGGGGTTGCATGGGCAATGATCATTGGTGGTGTTATAAAGGTAGTAGCCTAGCTCATAGGGGGCATCGTTGGGGCTACTTCCATGAAGGGTGTTGCCTGTGCCGTCCACCACCCAATGGGTGGTACGGTTGAAGCAACATCTACTGGCAATGCTATAGGGTTAGTCATTTACGTGACTGGTGGGGCAGACCATAGTCTCGTGCTTGGTTGTACCATTTGCAAGACTTAGTACACTTAGTGATAAGAGTAGTGTGACATCTGGGAGGGTTGTGAAACAGGGAGAGAAGTGGTCGAGGACCACCACGTGGTTGGGGGCTGGGCTACCATTGATGGTAGAATAGGCACAGATAATGAAATAGGAACAAGAACATCATGCAGTTGTGAGGTAGGTGCAGTGTGTATGTATAGCAACGTAGCTATGACCGGCGTTTGGTACAATAACAAAATAGAGTGGGAAGGGAGAGTGCCTAGGAATGAAACTGAAGGGGCTACGTGTTGGTATGAAGAGGATACAGGATGGATGCCCATGGTTGATGAAGGTATAGGTTGCAGTGAAGTCATGGTAGTCATAAAAGAGGCAGATGCAAAAAGCGAGTTTGACCAGAAGACCAGGGTAGGAGGGATAGTTGCAGGGTAAGTTTGGCCACTGCCTCGGACTGGGAGTCCAGGTCTTCTTGTCCATTCTAGAACACTTCATCATAATGGGATGCCATGTCCTGCTCCCTAGACTTACTGACTCGCATCAGCTGGTCTAAGATCCACTGATACATTTCCGTCAAGGGAATGGTAATGTCAGGGGTAGGGATAAATTCCCTTCTGTTCCAATGAAGGAACTCAAAGTTGCATTTGTCCTCAAGTTCTTGGCAATCTAGGGGTAGATTTTCCTGGATCTTTGTGTAGAGGAAGTCATAATGCTCTACATCTTGTGCCAAGAACTCTAGTGACAAATGTCAGATCCTACGAGACTGGCATGGCGCCAGCACTGGGTTAGGTGGCCACTCAGCACCTATGGTGTTTTCAGCCGAGAAAGGAGCCTCAAAGCTTCAGGTGGAAATAGTGGTCATTGGCAGAATCATTTTGCATGATAAAAGGGGAAGTTGCAAATGAGAAACATGGAAATCAATAAGTGATTGAAGGCTTTTCGTCTTGCCAGGTTCCAAAGGAATTGTCATTGTGACTACTCGGCATCACACAATGCGTAAAAAACCACAAAAGGGTGTCATGTTTACACTAGTGGATGATAGGGTACAGAGAGTATGCAGGACTACCCATAAGATTTTGAAAGGGCACCAAAAAGGCCCTCCTTCTAGCACTAAAAATTGTAGCAATCAAAAATGTTAGTGGCTAGAACACTGAGAGGTTTCTGGGTGAACAGTTTAACCTCAGATCTGTGTAAGGGCCGTGATAGAGAGAAATGGAAATGGGGCACCCTGAATGGTCTAGTTGATCAAATAGCGACTTAATAGGTGTATCTTAAAATTTTGTAAACATTTGTTTCAAAAACGATGTGTGTAAAATAAATCGATGATCAATAAATGCAAGGTAATGAAAATACTGCAAAACATGATGATAGTGAGCGAATAGCAGAACAGATTTGGGTGAGAGAGTGAACTGCACCAAAGGTCACGGATTTGATCCTTTGCCTTACTGAAAGGTGTACAATAGGTTATGCAACACTAGAGAGACACTGCTTACATCGAACAAGATAGTCATAGGTCTTTTTCTTGCTACTCTATTCGCTAGGATGCCAAAATGCTCGACTCACAAAGGGATGTTTGAAGCCAACCAGAGAACCCAAAGGTAACCAAAATGCTCAAAAATGCCCACTATGCTCTTTGAAAGCCAACTACACCAAAAATTCAACCCCCTAAGCATTGTTTGCCAAGGTATTTATAGGGCTAGGAGCAAGAGAGAAACGTGGTCTAGATGCCACGTGTCTTGGGCCCCACAAGGTGCTAACATGTCTGTACCATGTAGGTGTGCGATGTTGGATGTGAACTTTGTTACGTTGTGACCATACCGTCAAAACTGCATGTGCCAAAATCCATTGTGCTAATAATGTAAGCAAAATGGAGCCTATGCTCTAGGACTACATCTTCCCTACTCTTACAAGCAGGGTCAAGCATAGCAACAATTTTTTGGAAGTTGACCAAGGGTATGCAAAATAAATTAAAATAGCTGATTTTGCTAAGGAGATGCTAGAGTGAGAACGATTATTGCCAACAAGTTCTAGAGCTATGTGAAGATGTCTTGATGCTTCCATGCCAGTGTCGCACTACTCAGGCTATTGAGCACATTGGTGTAGCGTAAGTAGTTTCTTGCTATACTATGCTACGCTAGGTAGCGTAGCATAGCATAGCCACTGGTCTTGACAAAAATTTGCGTAGGATCCAAAGAGCATTTGTCTAAGATTTGGTAAGGCAAAAAACTGCAACTTTTGTCCTTCATGCTGAGAAGCCTTTGGACTTGCTAAATTCATGTTTCGAACACTTCTATTGTTTTTGTATTGTTTCTATGCTGTGCTACACTATGTAGCATAGCATAGCATAGTAGCTGGTGTATCATGCTTCCTTATTCAATCTGCCATTTTCTAGCAAGAAACTTTGCTCAAGGCTTGAGGGCTAAGTGGGGCAACTAGTTTTGGAGGCCAAAGTCTTTCTAAAGTGCAATCTTCTTATTTGAATCACTTGGCAAGATGGGCCTTTCTACTCTACCTTTGCTATGCTATGTTATGCTGTAGAGTGTAGCATAGTGTAGCACCTTGTGTTGGCTGAATCCTAACTTGTCTTGCAATCATTTTGTTAATTCTCATTTGGACGCTTGAACAGTTATCTTTCAAGGCTTTCTACGCTGCACAACATAGCGTAGTGTAGCAAACTTCTTCACTAGAAAACTTGCCAAACTATTTTGCTCATCCTGAACACTTTTGACAACTCCTAGCATGGTCTTTGGGTAGACTATCAGCTGGGTCAATTGTCTAGTTGGGCAGGCTGGAGAGTCTAGCAGGCCTATCAGCCCTAGAGATAGAAAACTTGTCGGACTGGATAGTCTATCCTTAGTGCCTACGCTTTCCTGCCGAGCCATCATGACACTACACTTGTGGAAGTCCTTGCCCAAATTCCAAGACTCTGTTGAAGCATGAGGGTCCTAAAATTTTATGGTGTTTCAAGATCTAAAGACTAATCAAGTAGGTAGCTAAAGAGGAAGGTGAATTGAGAAAAAGAGAAAGTACAAAAGAGTACAACCACGATCCATCCATATGTAAGAGGGAGGTTCAATTTTGTGATAGTGAGGAAGAATCAACACTTAATGAGATGGTGAATAGGAAAATTTTGCCACTTCAAACATTTCAATCCAAAATCACATCCAAGGTTGATCAGTTATGGAACTCCATGGATAATAGATTTCAAGCTATCCTAAAAATTGTTGAAGAGTCTAAAGAACAAGGTAGCGATCATGAGTGGAGGCACAAGGAAGCTAAATGTGCCTATAAAATAGGTAAGGGTAAGATTGCTACAATAGAATAAGTTGTAGGAAGTGAATTAAATAATGATGATGGGTGTGACATCTACTAGTGTGAACATCCTAAGGGATGTTGCCCCATAGTATCACACTTATAGGAGTCTGGGGTGTATGCTTTGAATCCACGACTAACACAAACGCAAATATCTAGAAGTTATCCTCAAGGTAATTTTAGGCAATTCCACTAGCAACAGCAATATTATCTAAGTAGAACTCCACTGCAACCATATGAATAGTATCAATAATGGAAACAACCATAGTCATGGGCATTCGCACCACCTAGGTAACAATACCCTTATAGATAGCCTAATCTATATGGGTATTACATTTAGAAACCCTTCTCTCCACATGACTTCTCTAGTCACGTTTATACTTTCCAACCTCACTACTACCATTTTGATAATTACTGAATGCATTCTCCACATGCAAGAAGTAATACCACCTCTTACCCTTATCCTTCTCTTATTCCTGCACATCTTCCTCCTCCATCCACACATCTACCACCTGTTGCACCTACGCAAGGTGAACTACTAGCCCAACCACAACAACACAACACTACTAGGGTCGTTAATCTATAATCGGTTCATCAACCAAGTGATTTAGATACTCGATGAAAGAAAAGACCTTTTTTTGTCCTCACAGTCCACCTAAGCCCTCAAATACACCTACGGTTGACAACCTTATTCCTTCATCTTCCTTTGTACCAAATACCTTCAAGTCCCATTCAAACCAAACATCACCTAGGATCCATACTATGATGCTTATTCATACTATATCTGCTTGGATCCATGCTAGAAACCTTCCCATGAAGTTAGAAAATCTTGAAAGTCCTCTGATTTATTTACAGATTGCTAGGAATGAATCATGCAAAGTTCTTCTTAACTCAAGTTTTGGTGTCAACTTGATTTCTCATGAGATGTATACTACATGAAACCTACCTCCTTTAAAAAAGAGCAATATCATATTAGAATTGACAGACTAGTCCATCACTGTTCCATTGGGACTAGTAGAAGACATTATGACCACTGTCTATGAATGGTCTTATCCTACTAATTTCCTAGTGATCAAAGCAGAGAACTACATAGCGGACTTCCCAATCATCATGGGAAGGGCATGGTTAATCATATTTTATGCAAGAATGGGCATTAGAGATCTTTCCCTAGAAATATCCAAAGAAAATGCATTCAAAAAGGTCAAAAAGAAGCAAGTTTCATGCATCGTGTATAGTGATACAAGGTGCAATTGTATGCAAAACCTTTGGGTAGTGAAATGAGCATCCATCTTTGCATACAAGCAATGTGCACTAGAAGAAAAAATTCAAAGGTGTCTATACACAATAGCCACAAAATAGGAGGGCACCCAATGGCTAACTGTTGATTTTGAAAACAATAAACTTTGCATGGAACCAACTGAAAGTCTAACATGTGCATATGTCATAGGCATGGATGAACTAGAGCAAGTTCATCACTAACTCTCTGATGATGCAAATGATGATACCTACTGGGGAGAGTTGGAAATTCCTGAAAATTTTAAGCAAGAGCCCCTTGAACTAAAAATGCTACCAACTGGCATGGAATATGTATTCTTAAAAAATGGGAAGCTGGTCATAATCAATGCAAATATTTCTCCAGAGTACAAAAAATGCTATTGAATGTGGTTGAAAATTGATCAACAACTTTTGTTTGGTCATATCCTAAACTCACAGGGATTGATCCTAGGATATGCTAGCATCACATCAACACTGATCCAATAATGAAGCCAAAGAGATAGCCATAGAGGTGATTGAACCCCAAATTGAAGTAGATCATCAAAGAGGAAATCGAACAACTCCTCAAGACAAGGTTCATTTATCCATTATGAATAGTGAGTGGGTCAATCCACTTGTGATTGTACCAAAGAAAGGTGGCAAGTGGTAGGTCTACATCAATTTTTAGCTATTGAATATGGCAAGATTCAAGGACCATTTTCTATTGTCATTTGTTAATCAAGTGTTAGACACAATATCTGGGCATTACTACTAAAGTTTTCTATATGGTTATAGTGGCTATAACCAAATTTAAATTACACTAGAGGACTAGCACAAGACAACATTCATGAATCCCTTGAGGATTTTTGCATATCATAAGATGTCTTTTTATCTGTGTAATGCCTATGCTACATTCCAATGCCTAGTTTGAAGCATTTTTCAACAATAGATCGGTAGTGGTGTGGAAGTCTTCATGGATGAATTTTTCACCTATGAAGCTACATTTGAGCAAGCGTTGGACCACCTTGAGCAAGTACTGAAATGATGCATTGAGATAAACATTAGACTCAATTGGCAAAAGAGTCACTTGATGGTCTAGGAAGGCATTTTATTGGGGCACAAGATATCACAAGCAGGAATTGAGGTAGATCTTGAAAATATAAAGGTTATCTAAGGAATAACCTACCAACCAAAAACTATCAAAGATGTTCGATCATTTCTTGAACATACTGGCTATTACTAGCAATTCATAGAGAATTTCTCTAAGATCGTAAAACCATTGGTAGAGCTGACAAAGAAAGATGCTCCATTTTTCTATACCACGAAATATGAAAGAGTATTCCAATAGTTGAAAGAGAAGCTTGTAGAAACTCCAATTTTTCAAGCACCCAACTAGTCCAAACCATTTCATGTTGTGAAAGATGCACCAAATTATGTCTTCAGAGCTATGCTTACATAGATGGATGACAAGAAACATCCATATTACATCCACTATACTAGCCAAAGCATTGTGGGTGCATAACTGAACTATACCACCACAGAAAAAGAATTCATGATAGTAGTGTTTGCTCTCGAAAAGTTTAGGCATTATGTGCTTGGATACAAGGTGTTTGTGTACATAGACCACAATGCCATCTACTTCCTGATGAACAAGCCAATGGTGATTCCTTGTGTCATATGGTAGCTAGTGATCTTGCAAGAATTTGATCTTATGATGGTAGATTGAAAGGACACTAAAATTTTGGTCATTGACCACTTGTCTTGGTAACAATGGGACAATAAAAAGGAAGAAAGCCCACTATCTGATATGTTTCTTAACAAAATCCTTTTTGCTAGGGATATAACTAAACAATTTCCTAATGAGCTTAATTGGTGTGATGGTATTCTCAACTATCTTCTCATTAGGAGATGCCACAAGAGTTGGACCACTGGAAGAAATAGTAGTTTCTTTATTAGATAAAACACTTCATAGAGATCAACAAACACCTTTACAAGGTGTGTGTCGATGGCCTGGTTTGATGGTGTGTTCATGATGTTGATCAACTACACTTTCTACAAGATGCTCTTGAAGGTCCTTGTGGGTGACACTATGCTAAGAGACATACAACAATTAAAATCTTGATGGCAAGGTACTATTGGTCAACAATCTTTAGGGATGCTCAATGTTATGTTTTCTCTTGTGAACGATGCCAACAAGATGGTAGAATGACCACTCAAATAGAGGAACCTCAACAATGGATTCAACCACTAGAATCCTTTGACATCTAGGGCATTGACTTCATGGGTCCCATCACACCCATGTCAAATGAAAAGATGTACACCATATTTGCTATTGACTATTGTATGAAATGGGTAGAAGTAGCAGTCGTCATCGACTATACATCGTCTACTGCTACTTATTTTATACAAAAAAATTTTGTAAATAGGTTTGTTGTGCCATGTGCATTAATTTCTAATAATGCAACTCACTTTATAGGCACTACTTTTTAGAAGCTTATGCAATGCCTAGGGGTTGAACATAAATTCACAACACCCTACCATGCCCAATCCAATGGTCAAGCTAAGGTTACCAATACGGAAATCACAAGGATTCTAATAAGAACTATTATCAAATATAGGAAAGACTAGAGCACAAAACTTAATAATGCCCTTTAGACCTACCTCTCAATATGGAAACTTCCTATAGGATACGTTTCCTATGAACTTGTGTTCAAAAAATTACCAACACTTCCTATTCAATCTGAGCTCCATACACTTTCAACAACCTGTAACCTCAACCTTGACTTGAGTCTAGCATAAAAAGAAAGACTAATGAATCTCAACTTACTAGATGAAAATTAATTGGTGGCCTTATCATCTAATGAGTTGCACAAGGCATACAACAAAAAGTGCCATGACCTTAAAATCAAAAAAGTCAAATTTTAATTAGGAGATAAGATTCTTTGCTAGAATCCCACACAAGTACCTTAATGAACTAAGTTCTAGACATTGTGGGAAGGACCTTATATAAGTTATGAAAATTTTCCTTCTAGGGCCATGATGATCTACAAACCTGAGAGCCCATACAAGAAATAACTAGTCAGCATACAACAAGTCAAACCTTTCCACAAGCATAAGTTACAAGTACAACAAACACCTCATTAGATGAACAACCACACTCAATATTTTGGATCTCCTCCTTTGAACTCAATCATCAAAGAGATGGCCATCCACACTAACCATATAAGTGGCTCCTCAATTTTTCATCATTTTTTATTTTACGCATTTTTTTACAACTTTTTTTTTACACATTCTTTATTTTACATCTTCTCGTTTTCATGTTATTAATCTTTTCTAATTTTTCTTTTACATCATCGTTAGTAAATTTTCTATTTCTTGAATATTTTACATTTTCTTTTATAATTTGTTTTATTTTGGCATGAATTTCTAAATTTTTATTAATAAGTACTAGGCATAGTGGTAATTTGGTGCTTGATGGCAGTATGTATTATTTAGTTATTTGATTGTTGGTGTTTGGATTTTAGCTTTGAATTTCATTATAGATGATTAGGACATGGTCTCTTTTTCATGTAACAAGTAGTGAATCCACAACATCCACCCATCCACAAACTCTATGGTTTTCCTTATTCTGGAAATATGTAGCCCCTTTTCCATTAATCAAAATTTAACAAATTTGTAACTTTGGTAGTTTCTGGAATTAGAAAGGATTCAAAGGTTTGAATAGGGTGTGGCTCCAAGGGGATTCAGTGTTCTTTGTGCCTTTCTGCTTGCTTGGGTGGATGTGTGTTTTCATGGATTCCTTACCATTTCGTGTCAACCAATAAAAGGAAGTTAAACATGTCTTTGCATGGTGTGGTTTCCATTTTAAAAAATGATGGAAATTCAAAGCATGCCCCTTAGACACAATAAACGAGCTATAAGCACTAGTTATGAGACTAGAAAGACATGTTACCCATGCTTGAAGGTCTCCTCTAACTATGGCTCTTCCTCACTTCCTACTTCTATTTTCCTCTCTAATAAGGAATGGTGATTATTCTGTGAAAGCACTCTTGTGTCTTAGGGGGATGGACTGGTCTTAGAATGACAATGCGAAGTCACTAAACGTGATTGGTTTTGGTCAGGACTAATGATGGATCTTGTCAAGTTATTTAACCATAAAATCCACAAGGGACTTCATGGAACCTTAATCAGGAACTCCATTCCACACTCTCTATCATCCATCTATGCTTTCCATGTCTCACCTCACTATCAGTTTCATGTTCTTATTTGATATCCTAGTTTGATGTGTCAAAATTTTTAGGTAGTTTCTTCTAGGTTTTTGTACTTAACCTTTTGTAACCATTAATCATCCATAGGGCCAACAGACTCCTTGGTTTGAAGTTATGCAAGGGTAATAAAAGGTCTATACCTACTTTGGGAAGGACACACTTTCATATCTTTTCATTAGATTAGTTAAGTTCTTTATCCTTAGATACTCTTACAACCAAATCATTTTGTTTGCCTCATCAATGATATCCAATTTTACATATCTTCACAACATTTTTTAGTGAACTTTCCTTTTCATTGTTGTGAATTCTTACACCCTCTTCAAATATTTCCTTGTGTAGAACTTTTTCAACTTTAATGAACCACTTCTCTATTTTACATATTTGTCAGTCTTCCCTCTAACACTACTAAAGAAATCAATTTACCATAATCACAACCTAGCCAAGTATAACCACCAATAAGACAAGGTAATTACTAGCTATGTGTTACACATTGGATACTAATTTGTGATTTCATTGTGGTTGTAGTGGAAAGCATGGATTGGAAGCAAGGCTATCTTAACCAAGGATGATGCAACGGTACCACACAATGAGGCCCGTTCATGATCGTTGGATCGTTTCTCTCAGTCTTCAACTACCAAGAGGCATTGGGTGTTAGTTTTGTCTAGGGTGTTCACTTCTCTTATCATGAGAACCCAATTTTATAAAGATTGTAAATCTATACACTTGGGTAGTTAGAGTCTATCTATGCCATCTGAGTCAGTTTGTATGTCAGTCAATAATCCTATACCTGCCCAATATTTTGTAAGGAACTTGTTCCTCCTTTTCTTCACTTGAGGATGAGTTTTCATTTAGTTGTAGGGGTATGATGAATTACATTTTCACATACTTCGATATCAGATATTTGATATTGAAGCCTTGACATCGGGTATCTGATGTGAGAGCCTTCGATGTAATGTCAAATATCCGATATTGCAGGGTATACACCAACCTATAAATATAGTGCTTGGGCTCATGATTTTGAGATAGTTTTCATAATTTTTATCATAGTAGCAGAGATCTTGCAGTTTGTTTTCTCCAAAGTTAGAATATTTCTGAGTATCCATAGTAAGAGTTTGAGTGTGTACTGATCTTTGTTTGAACACTAATGTACCTAAGCATAGCAGTGTGATGGGAATAAAAATGAACCCTCTTGATAATCCTTGTAGCATTGAGAATAGATTAATGTTTTCATTAATGCACTTTATTTTCATGCACTTTACTTTAATGTATTTAAATTAAGCAATTAATTTCCAATTTCTAATGAACACATGCACGACTACTTTGAGCATACACGTAGCACTTGGTAAGCTAGAAACACTTAACATTTGGTAACTTAGCTATGCTATACATGTTTAGGATTTGTTCAAGAAAGTGGGATAGGTACTTGTGTTAGGCAAGCTAGGTAGTAAATGAATTAGATCTTAAATTACTCTACCTTTCATTCTTGTTGTAGGAGATTAAATTTATAAAACATAAAATGATAAAAATTATGTACCTCAATTACACTTAAACCATATACTTGAGCTTCACAAGTGTAGTTGGGAAGACAACAAACGTTCTCAACATCCATTTCACTTCCTAGAAGAATTAGTGCATTGGAGAATTATAGATCAATGGAATTCGACTAGATCGCATGTGAATGCCTTAGTGACTTGTATGGTTGGGCATAGGGGTACCTCACTGCTCATCAATAAGGAAATGTAAAATTAAATAAGTGTATTTTGGTTATGCTCCAAAGGTTCCTTGGGGTTATGTTTCTTCAATATCTATGCCTTAGAGGTAATTCAACATTGCCACCATGGTTAGACCTATACTCAAGTAGAAGGGATGGCTCATCCTCTTCTTATCCTACTTCACCTAGTACTTGTTACTTGATTTTACTAACTTCACAAATCCATGCTAATATGACCTCTAATTACAAGGTATAAACACCTCATGTCAAACCCCCAAAGGTTATGTTGATAGACATGCCTATTATTACAACATGCACTTTCATTAAAGATCGTATCATAATAATTACATCACTTAGTTATAGAACTATATTATTTTGATTATGAAATGACATTATTTAGGAATGAGCATGTGAGAAACTACACCCATTAGCTTTCATTCATCCTTGAATAAATTCATATTAAGGATCTTCCTCCATGCTGCAATGCTTAATATCTTCTTTACAAATGATGCCACACCTTGAATTTAATTTTGAAATAATTTATGAAATTAATTAAGGAACATGGAGAATTAAACTTAATCTCTTAACATATCCTTAAGAAACTTAAACACTGATAAAAACATACAAGTAATTAAATACTTGGAAACTTAATAACTTATACATCACTTGGAAATCCATAACACTATGCTTATGCTAAATTACTCCTTGTTCCAATACAATTTTCTTAAAAAATCCATGAACATGACTGAATAAAATTCATTGTATGGCCAACCATATGCAAATTACATCAAGAGATAATCTTCTTAAATAAACCTATTTCTTCTTCTAGCATCTCTTAGTCCACCTCCTTGGCTTCCTACAAAATCTAAAGACATACAAGAATAATTTGAATAACTTCACCATAGAGGAAACTACCTTGAAGTTCCTTGGAATAAACTAGAAAATGAGGCAATCACATTATTAGATCCAACAATAATACAATTAACTTAACTATTACACAAAACTATTAACATTATCATTAATGCATAAATTATCACATTAACTTTACCATTAATGCATTAGTTATTCTTTAAATTAGAATTTGTATTACCATTAATATTTCATGAGTTACTACATTAACCGTTAGGATAACTACGAGGTTGATACTAGCTTAAATTAGCCATCAGGGACTATTTGGTGAAATACCTCATCTATTTAAGCCACCCTCATGCAAGATAAGATGAACTATTAGGTTAAAACCCCACATGCATATCCAAACCATTTGTTGGGTTATGTTATAACCAGTATCAACTCTATAGATACCCTAAGTTCTTAGCTTTTCACTATTACCTAAGGTTTTGTGTAGGCTATGCATAACTAGGTTGACAAAATCCTCTAAATTAAATTTATCAAGATAAACTAGCTATGTAATATGCTATAATGTTGATAAAATCCTCTAAATTAATTTCATAGCAAGGATCTACTTATTTTCACATTAATAGCCTTTCTTGCAAACCTTATTAATTCAATCAAGCCTAAAGGGAAATTTTCCTAGCTTTTTAACATTACAAAAATATCCATATATATCTGGAATGTTAGCTAGCCACTACCATTCAAGGATGCAATTGATGTCAAATGTCAAATGTGAGCATTTAGTTTAGAAAATGCACCAAAAATTTGTTGCTTTTGATATATTTCTATATTTGTTGCTCAAATCTAATAACTATTGATGAGCAATGAGGTATCCCTATGCTCAACCATATGAATACAAGTGTGTACACACAATCTAGTCAAACTCTATAGATGGACTAGTTGAGGCACCTAGATAGTTATATGTTGATTGCAGTTCATTGTCTTCCCACCTAGACTAGTATTTACTTTATCATGTATGGTTTAGTTTAGAGTGAGGTGTATGATGTGGTTTCTAACACTATGCTACTCCTAAAGACAATAAGAAATAATCTTGATTAAGCTAATAAGCAATATGAAATATAGCCTAAGTGTGATGAGCATCCATCCTTAATCATCCGTATGCATCTTGGACTTCATGTACTATATCTGGGATTACCAAGCGAACATTACTTAAGCACTACTTGATACACTACTAGTTTTCCACATAGTAACACTTAAATGTTCATGATTAAGATGTACTCATTCCACATTAACAACAAGAATAGTAAATGACGATAAAGAAAATATTAACTAGGAAAACAACAATAAATAATTAACAACTAAAGTAAACAAAAGCTAAGTGAATGCTGCAATGATGGAGTAATCTCGATCTTTATTGCTGATTATGTGTGTGTCCATGTACATCACACTCAAACAAAGGTTTCGTACAATTACAAGCATCACACTACAAGCATGCACTTGGGAAAAGGAATTGAAAATTAACTAAAAACTGACAAAAAAACTTGACCCAAAGACTTACCAACCAAAGACTCCTCCCCGTGTGCTTGAGTGCTATATTTATAGGACAACACAAGAATCATGATTTCATGTATATGATATTGTATCCAGGATAAGAAATTGGGTACCCAATATCTTGTACTCGATATCACGTACCCGATATCAGGGCTTGGCAAACCATGATTCATCATACCCCCACAATTAAATAAAAACTCATCCTTGAGTCAAACAAAGTGAGGAACAAGTTTATTCAATTAAAAATAGTGGATAGGTATGGGATTATTGAATGACCATGGACTATTTCATGCTACAATGTGGAATTAAACAAAATTTGGACACAAATAAAAAATACAAAACTTGTGGAACTCATGTGGTTCATAGTGGTGGTGGCTCCTCCATGGGTGCCTTTCCTTTATCTTGCACTCCAGGCTTCTAAGATTAATATCACTGAAGAAGTGCCTGAAGTTTCTCCTCTTCTGTCCAAGGATCATGAACTATCCATGCTAATGTTTCAATGTTTGCTAGAGTTGGCACTTCCCATAGACACGATAGCTATGGGAACACTTCATAGGCTCTAGCCCTAACCTCTCCACATTTTTCTTGGCCAAATTATGCTGTCATAAGAGTTTCCTAATGGATGCTGAATGATTGTGCCTTCTACTTTGCATGTTTTACATGAGGTCCTTCACCTCTGCTTCCTTTTGGATGTTTAGCTACACCTTGAGAAAGTCCTCCTTGTTGTCCTCTTTTAGCAGTCATCTATAATCATACAAGGACTAATTTTTAGTAAGGTTTTTTAAAGAAATTCAGCTATCTTATACCTTACTCATTACCTTTAATAAATGTTTAATTCATTGCTTAGTGTGATTCTAGAGTTAGAGATTTTTCAGGAAAGTTTCCCTAAAAGTTTAATGTTGGACTTGATCTATTTAGGTGACACATAAAAGGACATGTAATGGTTCTCAGGAATGTTTGATAAAATGATGACAAAGGAAATAATAGATTTGGCAATGGTGTACTCGAAGGGTATAAAATGATGTGGTGGTGTGCAAAAAGTACAAATTACAAAAGTTACACAAGTGGATCCTTCCCAAAGTAGGTTCCAACCTATAATTCCCTTGCTTAAGCACATCTTAAAATGTTTGTAGGCACTAGAAGGGTTAAATGCAATCTGCACCTATGCAACAAAACACACACATGTTAAATACCACCATGATGAGGTATGAATTCTATGCCACATAAGACACAAGTTAGAAGTACTTGGATTGTGAGATGAGATGAATTACAGAAGGGATTGTAGAGATCAAGACATCAGGTAACTTATCCTGGATACAATGAACCTTGAGTGTTGTGTGTGATTAAAGTACCATTAGCCTTTCGCTTCAAGATCAAAACCAAATCCATACCTCTAATCAGTTACATCGCATTGTTTCATCCCAATGATAGACAACCATAAGACCATCATGATAGCAAGGGGTACGATCACTTAGAGTTTTATGTAAGGGAGGAGTGATTCAAATTTTTCTGTGACATGTTTTTCTTGGTCTTTTCTATTCCACTTCATTTCTCATTTTCCCCCTTGCTTTTCTTTTTCTCTTTCCTCTCTTCTCTTCTCTTTCCTCTTTTTTTTTCTTCCAGTCACTTTTTACACTTTGTCTTTTCCAAAAGTGATCTGGAGAAGCCACCAACCTTTAGGCATGGGTGCATGTCTTTCCAATGGAACCCCCCAGAACAACATTGAGTTTCTTTATTGAGTGCCTTTATCACAACTCTTACTTCCATTTTTCATTAGATCTACAAGGATCTTATTTCAATCAAGTTGCATGATAGCACCTAAAAATGTCACCAAAGAGAATCCAAAAGTCCCTTGGATGTCACACCTTTTCCATTCCCTCTTAATTCGTCACTCTTCACTCTGGGCATAATGAGTACAAAGTTACTTTAAGTTTTAATGATAATAAGAATATCATCGTACCTAGAGTAGAAGCTCTTATTAATATAATGGATGGATGGATGTTGTGGGCTCACTATCCATATAATGAGTCACTTGTGACTTGATAACATAGAACAACACCTCAACTGACAGGTTACATGAGTGTTTTATTCATAGATGAGATTACCCACAAAAAGATAAAACAACAAATTGAAAGATGAAAAATTAGAAAATGAAAAATCAAAAAACAAAAAAATGTTAAACAAAAGAAAAAGAAAAACATTTACTAATTTTGCTTGTTACAATGGGGGGTGTTCCCCATGACTGAACCTTGGATCATGGCAGGAATTAATGAATGGAAAGTTTGGGTCCATGCATATTGGAATTATTGGGGTTTGGTCATATCCAAACCACTAGGTGTCTTTTGGTGTGGTGGTAGGAATGTACTCAAATTGGGATTCACACACTTGATTATAGTAGGCATACTGGGGTAGATTATAAGATGTAGTCATGTGATAAGAGGCTGACCCACTATGACACCCATGACCATAAGATGGTATGCAAGGATCAATATGTCTCCCCACGTTGTTATCTTCATTGGGTTGCATGGTTGTTGGAGTATTGATTAGTGGCCTAGATAACATAATAGGAGGTGTTGAGTTTGAAGATGAAGGTGCATCACCATGTTAGGCTTTTGCTAAGTTTGAGGATGCAGTGGTTTCATAATTGTGTTGTCTCTTTCTATGGCCATGCCTAAAGAAAGGATGCTTCTGACATTGTGGAGGACTCCCATTGCTGTTGGCAATAGTAGAAAAAGTAATGTTTGTGGGTTGGTGCTATGGTTCAAAACCTTCTGGTACTATTGGTGGCAATGTAGGAGGAGGTGAAGGATGAAAATATTGAGAGCAAGGAGAAGTATAAGGAACATGAGGTGGTGATCCCATAGGAGAGGACATGTGTTGATGATACTCAGGAGAATGATAATGATGAGGTGAAACAAAGAATGTCGATCCAGTTGGAGAGACAAGTTATTGAACATAATAAGCACTTAGTTTCAGGTGATACAAAGGGTATGGCCAATTTGGCAATGGACTCCCCCACGACTGAGGGTTTTGCCATTGTGGTTGAGCACAGTACTAAGTCTAGTAAGAATTTACCCATGGATATTGACCATAAAGTTGTGGGAGAGGGATGCACCCAACCATGTACTTCTATACGAAATATGGATGTAACATTCTTTCCTAATGCTCATGTACATGTGACAAGATTGGGCATTGGCCTTTTGGGTGATGGTACAGTAAAACATCACATTGATACTTATGTTTTGCTATTGAGCCTTAATCCTCATTTTCTTTTGCCCTTCTTTCTGTTTGTCGAATGGTGTTCTATCCTATTTCTAGGTGTGGTATCCTTTGTTTGTTTTGGTCATCAAAGTTATCTTGCATGGGTCTCCCTCTAATAATGTTTGCATATTCTCTACATTTTTCCTATACCCACTCCATCATCTTGTTGACCTTTGCCTCGATCTCATCTAGTGATTTTAGTATTGGCAAAGGTAGAAACGATTTCACCTCCTTGAGGTGAGTTGATTTCTCCTCTTTATGATTATGGACCTTTGTTACTTCAACAATTTGGTCCCATTGAGATTTTTCAACATTCTCCCATTTGGCTATATCTCCTTCTTCTTTTGCTACCTCCTTAATAAGCTCTTGGAATTGATGGGTTCATAGTTCATATATTTGACCTGGGGCATACATCCCTAGGGTCTCCCTTGTTTCATTACAGAGCCCATCCATGATGTGGTACATTAGCCTTTCCTCAAAGAACCCATGACCTGGGAATTTGTTTAACAAAGTGTAATATCTTTCTAAGGCCATGTCCAAGGGTTCATGTTTCCCTTATTTCCACTCTTGGATTTGTCTCCTCAAGGTTGACACTCTTGCATAGATTTGATATCTTTCATTGAAGAGGTTTACCATTGTTGGCCAACAACGAATTGATTTTTGCTTTCAAGACTTGTACCATCCTTTAGCTTGTCCAACGAGTGTCATAGGAAAAAGCTTAAGTCTTTTCCACCCATTATCAATATTGTTCCATGCATAGGCATCATAGAAGGCTTGTAAATGATGTTGTGGATCTAAATCATAGCCTCTTGAAAACTTGGGAAAGTTGTTTAAATCAAGCCTAGGTAGATGGCTTTCCTTACGATGCCTGCAGGATATTTGAATAGCCTTTGTTATATGCATTAGGATCTTAGTGGTCAGTAGGGGTTCATTGTCACTAAGTAGGTTATGAGTTTGTGACTTGGGACAATGTTGTCTTTGTTCATATAGGCATTCTTGATTTTTCCCATGGGTTCAATTTTTATTTCTACATTGACCCCTTGAGAAATAGTCATTCGTGTCACAACCCAATGCTAAAAGAGCAAAGAAAGAGAGGGAACTGAAAAACTCATCATGACTTTTGTAAGTCTCCCAATCATCCCCTAATGTACTCTTGCTACCCATTGAGCAGGTCCTAGGCCTTATGGGCCCCCTCATTCTAGGGGATGTCCCATCTTCACTAGAGGTGTCTAAGTTGGATGACAAAAGTCCTTGAGTATCATTGGGGTGTTAATGAACATATGAAACTGCTACATAAGATTAAGTACTCCAAACTTCTTTGTTGGTTCTCCAATGAATTGCCTCGCTAGATGTTGTATTATCGTTGTCTTGTGAAAGAGACATTGTTGTGAATTGTGTGTGACTTAATTGAATTTAATTTCTTTGCTTGAAAGATATATCATTAATACCCTATTATAGTGATCTTGTATGATATAACTAATCTAGATAACTAGCACCATCCCCGGCAATGGTGCCAATGATGAGCAGCGAGGTACCCCTACGCTCAACCATATGAATATGAGCATGTATGCACGATCCGATCGAACTCCACGAACAGACTAGTTGAGGCACCTAGATAGTTATATGTTGATCGTAGTTCACTATTTTTCCACTTGAACTAGTATTTGCTTTGTCACATATGGTTTAGTCTAGAGTGAGGTGTATAATGTGGTTTCTAACACTATGCTACTCCTAAAGACAATGAGAAATAATCTTGATTAAGCTAATAAGCAATATGAAATAAGATCTAAGCTAGCCTAAGTGCGATGAGCATCCATCCTTAAACATCCATACGCATCTTGGACTTCATGTACTACGTCTAGGATTACCAAGCACACATTACTTGAGCACTACTTGATACACTATTGGGTTCCCATGTAGTGACACTTAAATGTTCATGATTAAGATGTACTCATACTGCATTAATAACAAGAATAGAAAATGATGATAAAGAAAATATTAACTAGGAAAACAATAATAAATAATTAACAACTAAAGTAAACAAAAGCTAAGTGAATGCTATAATGATGGAGTAATCTCAATCTTTATTATTGATTATGTGTGTGTCCAAGTATGTTACACTCAAACAAAGGTTTTGTACAATTACAAGCATCACACTACGAGCATGCACTTAGGAAAAGGAACTAAAAATTAACTAAAAACTAACAAAAAGACTCGACCCAAAGACTTACCTGCCAAAGACTCCTCCCTGTGTACCTGAGTGCTATATTTATAGGCCAATATAGGAATCACGATATCATGTATACGATATCATATCCAGGCTGAGATATCGGATACCGGATATCTTGTACTCGATATCATGTACCTGATATCGGGACCTGGCAAACCGCGATTCATCAACTATGAATTTGCTAAATGTTTTTTTAATGTAGAAAAGGAAATCAAAATCAAAATTCTTAATTGTATCTTTGTGAGATCACAAAGGGTCTACTGAACAAAAAATTTTTATTTTATTTGCCTTTATATATATGTGTGTGTATTGGGAAATTGTCAATACCAACATGATTAGCCCATACTATACTGATGAGTGGCGAGGTATCCCTACACTCAACCATACAAATACAAGTGTTACATGCACGATCCGGTCAAACTCCGCAGACGAACTAGTTGTGGCATCTAGATAGTTAGCCTTAGGTCATAGTTTGTTGTCTTCCCACCTGGACTAGTATTAACTTGTCACGTATGGTTTAGTCCAGAGTGAGGTGTATGATATGTTCTAATCTAATGCTACTCCTAAAGGCAGTGGAAAGTAATATTTACTAATCTAGAAGAGAGAGGGTAAGAGAATCTAAACTAGCCTAAGTGTGATGAGCATCTGTTCCTTGATTATCCGTACATATCTTGGACTTCATGCACGACTACCACTGGGATTACCAAGTGCAGATCCTAGGTACACTACTAGGTTACCAAGTAGTCACACTTAAATGCTCGTAATCAAGTCGTACTCATTCCGTGTTTTAACAGGAGTTTAAGGGTGAGAAAGATTAACTAGGAAAACAGTAAATAAAAATTAATTAAATAATCAAAATAAGTGAATGCTATAATGATGAAGTAATCTCGATCTTTATTGCTAGTCATGTGCATGTCCAGGTACATCACACTCGAATAAAGGATGTCGTACAATTACATTCACCACACTGTGGGCATACACTGGGGAATAATTCTAACTCTAAGAAGGAAAAACTGCAAGAGTTTAGCTAAGGGACTAAAAACTAGATACCTAGACTCATCTGTCTACCTCTTATTTATAGATGAGGAGACATGACACGATATCATGTACGCGATATCGTGACTAGGCATGCAATATCGCATACACGGTATCGTAGTTGCCCCAAATGACGACTCATCATATACCCATGTGATTGTTAATGACTTGCCTCCCCACTAAACAACATAGCCACATGATAGCAAACCATCTTATCTATCAAGGTGACTGATTATAGAAAAAACCACATGTAATGCATTGAATTGATTATTGAGCATTAGGCTCAGTCTACTTGGGGCTTCCTTTAAGTTTTTCCCTTCATGGCTTTCGTTGTGTGGTTATCTTCCTCTATGTCACACTCATACATCATGTTTATTTCAAGATCTAATAGTGGTATTAGAGCTTTGGTTTGAGCATATTAGTGCTATTAGTGCTTTAGGTTGAAGTAGATCATTGGTGTCCTTGTTGCTTCTAGTATGCACTTTTGTAACTCACACTCCATTCACTCTACTTGCCCAAGATGTAGATTTTAAGATAGATAGGTGAATTCAATAAGCCCCAATTCAAAATGATAGAAGACTATATTTACATATGGAAATAGAACAGAAATATTTGAAAGCATAAAAATAAAGTTCAAACTTCAAGAAAAGTTAAAGATCAAGTCAAGCCAAATTAGCTCTTTTATAACATAGGGACCAAAGCCATGTAGAGTCTATTTAGAATCATTTTCCATAAAAGAAAAGATAGCAATTATCATTATTTTCCATTTTAGAAAAGTATTGATGAGTAAATGTAATTAGAGAATGGTCCCAATCTCTCATGTCATTTGAATTTCTCACCAAGTTTTCCACAAAATAGGCTTGTTCCATCATATTCTATTATGGCCTCATTATTTGGTTATAAATATGTGAGCAAATCATGTTTGTAAGATATGACATTGATGCCATTGAGTCAAGTTGATGCTATAGTAATAAATTAGATTATGTTATTGATGAGTGGCGAGGTACCCCTACACTCAACCATATGAATACAAGCATTCATGCACGATCTGGTCGAACTCTACAGACAGGCTAGTTGTGGTATATAGATAATTACACATTGATCGTAGTTCACTATCTTCCCACCTAGACTAGTATTTGCTTTGTCATGTATGGTTTAGTCTAGAGTGAGGTGTATGATGTGATCCTAAACTAGTGCTACTCCTAGAGACAATGGAAAATAATCTTGATTAAACTAATAAGCAATAGGAAATGAAGTCTAACTAGCCTAAGTGTGATGAGCATCCGTTCCTTAATCATCTGTACACATCTTGGACCTCGTGCATGACTACTACTAGGATTACCAAGCGTAGATCCTAGGTATGCTACTAGGTTACCAAGTAGTTACACTTAAATGCTCATGATTCAGTTGTACTCATTTCGCATTTAACAACAAGAATAGTAAATGATGGTAAAGAAATATTAACTAAGAAAACAATAAATAACAATAACAATTAAATAATTAAAACTAAGTGAATGCTGCAATGATGAAGAAATCTCGATCTTTATTTCTAGTCATGTGCTCGTCCAAGTATGTCACACTCGAATAAAGGTGCCATACAATTACAAGCATCACACTGCGGGCATGTACTTGGGAAAATAGTCTAACTCCTACGGAAACAAACTGCAAGGGCTTCACTACAACTACTAGAAAGATGCCTAAGTGTGGTGGGTGCGCACTTATTTATAGCTAAAAATAGACTTTGCATAAACGGGGCCACAGCGAAGCATGGGTGGATGCGTCGACGGGGCTACGTCAATGCCGCCGCATATACGGGACCCCGTATATGCAGCCTAGTTAACACAGCCCCGATATTGGGGGTTTGATAATAGGGGTCTGATAATAGGAGTCAGACTTGGTGTCTTGTATCAGGGTTCCAATAATAGGGGTCCAATAACAGGACCTAACAGACCATGACTCATTAGTTACAAAATTTTCCACTCCAATAACTTTCATCATCTATCATCAATTCATCATATTCACCAATTTGTTAATCCAAAAATTTGAATAATCACATTCAAGGTCACTCTTGTGCAAAAAATTTCAACCATCAAATCAACTCAGATTAATTCCAAATTTTGCAAGAAGGTAGATATTGAAAGAGCTCTGTATCAAGTATTTACTCACTCCATAACTCTCTAAGTCACAAAGATATTCATCTTGCAAATCACCAATTTCTATTCTAGATGTTGAACAGTTTTATTGAAGATCCCTTTTTGAAGTGAAATTTGAATTATAAAATAAATTCCAATTGATATAAAATTTTATAGACTTATATATTGCAAAACAAGGTTTTTATTTTAACAAGCTTAATATCATCACAAAACTCATCCAAATTGTGAGGATATCACAATTAAAAATTAAAAAAAAAATCACTTTTCCTTAAGTTGGGCCACCCCCATTATTCGATGGATCAGGTTGTCAAAAATATGCAAAATAGAAAATTCTTTTGAATCTTTTTGCATCCAAAAAATCAGCAGTGCTATGTTATGCAACTAGCGTGTTTCATAGCTTGTTTTGCATGTTTACCATCTTTTAGCATTGCAAAGATAGACACAACATCCAAACATTGAACTCCATCAATGTAGCCAATTTGGATTTTGGTCAAAGGATCACTTGGGAAGTTGTGTGTGCTTGTAGCTACTGCGATAGTGCACTAGGCAGAAACTACATGGCAATGGTGGTTACAAGTAGCTCTAGTTGATGTGGTGGTCCTAACCTTGAGGTTCAAAGGTATGGAGTAGCTGTCATGACATAGAAGCATTGTGCTTAACTTATTGGCATAAGTACCGGTCAAATGTTATGCATGATGCTATTACTTATGATGAATGGGTGCACATTACCTAAATGCTTGAGGTGCTCATGCCAAGGAAAGATCATGATTGGAACTCAAAGGAGTTCTCTTTGGAAGAAAAACTCACATCTATCCACACCCACCACACATTTGGCAAACTAATGCTATTGCTTAGTAGAGGATCCTCTCTTAATTGGCACATTTCACATAGGTGTCATGAAAGCCACCTATTGCCAAGCATACATGTGGGCTTGGATTGCAATGCTTTTCTAAGGATTGGATGTTGCCACTCTAATTCTTTGATAATTTTGGAGGGATTTTTGAGGTTGTTTGGAGGGTTTTCTCGCTTAGCATCTTGCATGATGCCTCCCACACATGGAGAGTTAAACCACCATTAATTGCCAAATGAGCTTGTACGAAGAGCTCATCATGCTCATCATTACATTTAACACAACTACTCATGGATATGAGTTTATTTGCCATTGTTTCTCATGAATTTTGGGCAGGTAAAACCATTTTACCTTAATTTTATCAAAAGTTTTAAAGTTTGTGGTTCCAAAACGTTTTGAGTTATTAGAAAATGCACAAAGTCAACTAAACTCACCTTACCTAATTCTTCATGTGCGAAAAGAGGACAAAAACTTGATATAACTGCTAAGTCATGGTTCATGAAGTACAAAACTCACCTACTATTTTTCTAATAAAACATAATTACTCCCAGGTGCTATTAATCGATAATCCTTGAATACAAACACCCAACGGAATGGAACGTGAGCGTGGTGAAGGAGAATCGGATGGAATCGATTCTCGGATTATGGAAAACATTGGCATTACAAACAAGCGGCAAACAAAAATCAATCTCGGTGGAGTTTTCTATTGACTGTCCGGGAAGCTGAACAGTGACTGCATAATTTAGGATGCGATGGAAACCCTCTGCGAAAGTCATACACAAGAGAAACAAGTACAGTCAACGACGTGGCACAATAATCTCCAGAAGCCGGGCCAAGCTCGCGCGAGAAGATCCACCATGAGCCACGGCGGCCATGGCGGAGTCACGAATAAGCTCAACGTTTCTGCGCAATTCACAACCCAAGGCATCGCAGGGATCCATGAGCACCCTCACACATTTCACCACATCGTCACTTGTGTATCCGGGCTCAAGTTGCAGACTAACACGGCACCGGTGGGAAAGAAACCTCCGATTATGTGGCTGATCGGCTAAGCCAGAGCACCAGCACAGCATAGGCACGCCAGCCAGCAATCCCTCCAATATGGAGTTCCATCCACCGTGAGTAACAAATGCCCCAATTGCAGGATGCTCCAATACTTCCTTCTGCGGAGCCCATTCTACCAAACACCAGCGTTCTTCTTTCACCTCATTTTGTAACATCTCCTGCATCTCTTTCGGCAACGGTGTGACCTTGGCCTCGGCGTAGCCTTGACGGCCTTTGCCTTGGTCAACTACCCATAGAAATGAGTACCCGCTTTTGAGCAAACCACGAGTCATGATCAAGATTTCTGTTACTGAGAGCACCCCAGTACTTCCGAAGCTTAAGTACACCACGGTCCTGGACTTGTGATTATCAAGCCACCGTAGGCAGGCCCAGTCTTCCCTGTACTGGCTGGAGGAGACGGGCGTTTTGCCGCTGTTCCATGCCAGCATGGGGCCTATTCCCATGGCCTTGCCGGCGTATTTGTCTGGGTTGTTGAGATCCGCAAGGGCAAATCCTTCCAGGTTTTCCCATGTGTTGATCAGGACTGCGTCCAGAGCGTCTATAGGGAATTCCCCCAGGTTTATGGGCTCCCCCATCTGGTGCTGGTGCAGTAGCAGATCCTTGCCCCGTAGCCAGGGCATCGATTGTATTACCTCCAGTGGCTTCTCCATGAATTCCTGCAGCGCACCTTCGTCCTCTGTAAAAACAAATTCAGTAGTATGTTTCTTCGCAAGATTCAGATTGGCAGGAGGCTGGAATCATACTAATCCTCAGCCGAGATGTAACTTTAAAAGGATTTGTAAAGGTAATTATATAAATTCTATGAGCTATCACTATGCTTCGCAAGATTCAGATTCGCAGGAGGCTGAAATCATCCTAACCCTCCGCAGCACCGAGTTATAACTTTACAAGGATTCGTAAAAGTGATTATGAAACTGGTCTATAGATCGGCCCTGAATGAATTCAGTTACAGTAACAACATACAACTCTGCTGATGAGCAATTCTTGCAACCTTCTGGACATAAAAATGTTATACGTAGGAAAATGCAAAAGAGGTCGTTGGAGCTTTTCCTAAGAGTACAAAGGGAATTACTTAACTTACTTCTACTTCAACCTCTTACCGCTGTAGGATGGTTCCAGTAATTCAAGGCCTTATGCATAGTTGCAAATGGATAAGGTTTTCAACTTTTAAGGTATGGGTTTGAGCACGCTATACTTCATAAGATTCAGAATTACTTAGCATTTCAGTTGCAAATTTTTTTCAGGAATCTGAAATGAATCATCCTAATTAAAGCTATAATCAGAGATTCCTAGAGAAATCCTTAGACATAAAATATTAAAATTAAGTTACGAAACTTTGGTAGGGATCATGATTTGGAATGAATCTCAAACACTTGATTAGTGATAATTTAGGTGAAATGGAAATTTCTATGAAACAGAGCGTTAGGATTTCGCTCTTCTATAAACCTACCTGCGACGTGACGTAACCCCGCTTAGCCTACGAGCATTAAAACTAGGGTGATCATCATTCATATGATTTGTATGAAAATCCTAGTTCCACTAAAACACTGTAAAAAATTGAAGTTGATACGTACTGGGAGGAGGAAGGAGACGGTGTTGAAACAGCAAGGATGTGTGGCAGACAAGAGCAAGTACGGCAGCGGACATGGTAATGAAGTCGATGGCTGCCAGTCCGTGTTTGCGAGCCCTGTGCCGCAGGCTTGTACAAAGACCGTCACTGATGACAGCGCTTACAGCGGGCACTGTACAAGATTCTTGCTCTCCCACAACGGCGTCTATGGCCTCAGTGGCACCGGCCTCCAGAGCACCGATGTACTCCTGATACTGTGCTGAGGTTCCGAACGGGGTCATCTGCTCCGGCGGCTCCGGGAATGTGAGGAAGCGTATCTCAGGAGTGGGCTCAGGCTTGCCCAGCCTCTGGAAAGTGCTGTCAGAACACAGAAATGTGACAAACACATGGTTGTCCATGAGCACCTGGGCCAACTGCAACATCGGAGTTGTGTGGCCTTGCTGTGGTAGCGGAATCATCAAAGCATGCGCCTGGAACCGGATCTTGCCCTGCATTTTGATCTTTTTTTCAAGTTCTATGTAAAAAATGAGATCCTTCGCTGAATTTATAGTTATGCTCCGGAGTTCGCGGTGGATTCGAGAGCCCTTACAGAAGCACAATAAATACGTATTTCATAATTTCCAATGAAATTTTGTCTAAATCTGTACAATATTATTGCCTTGTTCTGGATGCCTGCATTGTGCATTAAAATCATAATTGTCTTCTCCTACTCTGAATCTTCCCTGAAACGTCCAGCAAGCAATCAAGATTCATGGCATCGGTATGACAGACCACAGAAAACAGGGAGTACGAATGAATAAAATGAATAAACAAACACAGGGAAATGACTAAAGGGCTACTTTGGTAACCGAAGGCCGAAGGGCCAAGTTTGGGTCAACTTTGGAACGGGGCCTGCGAGGTAAACATTGCATTTGCATTTGGCCTTTGGGAGCGTCAAAGGTTCCGCCACGACTCACGCATTCATTGCTGGTTCTTGCTCTTTTTCTCGTATCTCTGCTGAAAAAAGAAAAAACAAAACAGGGTCGAAAAAACAAAACAGGGTCGTAGTCATGGGTGATGCTTGTTCAACTTTTTTTTAAAATCTGTTTGCTTATTGGCCAATGAAGCCCACCAGCACATGGCCAAACGCTATGCAAGCTCATGGTGCTCTGTTTTTACTTTCTCCTTTATCATGACCTGTGCCAATTCTCCATCCTCTTAAAGGTTTTTGATCATCATAGGTGAGGTGAGTTACTAATCTGTGCCTAGTTTAGTTAAGTTGTGTCTCTTATAATGTGGGTGTCTTCAATATGGCCCTATGGCACTACTCAAAGGTCGTCGTTGAACAAAAGTATTATCAAACATGATTTGTTATAAATTTGGTTGAGGCTTGAGGCTTAATTTCATTTTTGAAAAGATTGGATTGAGTAACAAAAGGGTTTCATTTTATTGCTGTCATTTTTGTTGTTTCAAAATTTATATGTTTAGGTGCATTATGGCTCTTGAGTAAGGAAATAAATTTGATGCCCTCCATACCTTTGCAAATTTTCTTACTTTAGTGTAATGGTGATATTGCAATCTTTTGTGAAATTTTTAAGCTTTAACAATATTTTGGATTTACATTGTACTTGTTCTATATTCTACAATGCTTTTTTTTATGATATATGAGATTTAATTTTTAAAAAAAATTAATATATTTAAATTTTTTCTATCACATCCCCAGCTATGAACCCGTGGCTTCATTTTATTGTTGTCATTTTTGTTGTTGCAAAAATTATATGTTTAGGTGCATTATGGCTCTTGAGTAAGGAAATGGATTTGATGCCCTCCATACCTTTGCAAATTTTCTTGCTTTAGTGTAATGGTGATATTGCAATCTTTTGTGAAATTTTTAAGCATTAACAATATTTTGGATTTACATTGTACTTGGTCTATATTCTACAATGCTTTTTTTATGATATATGAGATTTAATTTTTTAAAAATAATATATTTAAATTTTTTCTATCACGTCCCAGCTATGTCCCCACTTTTCCTTGAGGCACACCTACCCAAACATGTTCAAAATCACGAATCCTGGATTCCTCGCTTCAATGAATCAGATTCTTTTGATGCATAGATTTATAGACAATAAGTTTATGTAATTTGGTATCATTTGGAGGTGTTTGATCTTCCGGTCCAAAAGGTGGGTTCTCCCTAAGCACCATTAGAAGAGATAAGGGTAAGCAAGATGAGCATTGAGGCTCTAAGATGTTAGGTTAGCCTTTCACTCATTGTATATTCAATTGAATGTCTTTTCTATCTATTATTTTATTAACTATTCTTCTATTTTATGATAAATGGAAAGTCCAATGATATGGAAATTTTTTTATGGAGCCTTATTCCTTTTTTCAGGTACCCACCCCCTAACATTGCTTTTTAGTTTATTGCAAATAGATGTAAATGTTGCTCCTATAAAGCATAATAGTAATTTAATGATGACCTTCCAATGATTCACCTATATAGGCTGCACCTAGAGTTGCAAAAATAAGAGCCTTTCGCTTATAAGTAATCCTAGGACCATTATGGGTATAGAAACAATTAAAGGAACCAGTAGAAACGAAAATGGCACATCAACTATTATATTTCCAAAAAGTCAAAAACTAAGTGATAAGGATTTCCTGAAATCTTCTAGAATGGGTAAAATTACAGGAGTTGCTGAATATATTTTCTAAAACCAAAAAAAACTTAATCTTTTCTTCTTTTTAAGACCCGCTTAGAAATAGGGTTCCAAGATATTAAGTTACCCTTTTACTAATCAACCAACCTTCTTAGACCCATGTGGCCCAATGAGTTTGGTGGGACTAGCATTGATGCTCTAGTACAATACTATGGCCCAATAGGCCTGGCAGAATAAGCATTGAGGCTCTAGTATAATGAAGACCCCCATTTAGTAGAGAATTTACCATTAACATCAAGAATTGCAGTTATGTTGCATAATTTTGTCAGCAGCAAAGTTGTATCTCTTTAATTTGTATGATTTCTTTTGAAATCCAACTAGTCAGTATGTTTAAATCGGTGAATCATCTAAAAAATCAAGAGTATCTACCTAACACAGAAGATGCAAAAGACAAGACACTCGGCAGACTCTCTGTTCCGTCACCGATTTGTAACGTTTATTTTGAATGATTTTACGAATTGAATACCATCCTGCTGGGCTTTTTTGTATAACGTTGATGAACACGACAAAGTGGAATGGTGGACACTGGACAACAATGAATGCCAAACAGAAGAGCAGACTTCTATTGGGATCAACCCTCTTCAAACCACACCACAAGGTATATATTTTTTAAAAAATCTAAAACTGTATTGAGACCGACAGATCCACTTTCAGACAGCACGGAAAAAGAAATTGTTTTCCCATATTTCACTGAGACGGGGACCCTCCTTGGATCTTACTGGACGGACCCTCGATCACACAAAAATCAAATCTATCACTTGATTTTTTATGCCAAAACTTTTACCGCGTTAAGAACTTTAATATTAAATACTTTGCAGATGATTCTGCTACTTACCATCCCAGCGCCGGCCATGAGAATCTAATTTGCTTTAGAAAACATCACGTTCAGAATCTGTTACAAAGCATCGTGAGTCGTCAAATCACCTGACGGTGACATTGGACAAACTTGGTCTCCGGATTTCAGGGTGTTAACACTCTTATTATAGAAATGGCGAGGATGATGATTATGAGAGGAAAAGTTCACGTGAGACACAGTGATAAAAGGGACACGACGTGTCTGCAGGCACTGTTATTGCAGCCAACGTGCTGCAGATAAGAACAAAAGATACCGAGTCTGTCGGAAGAAAGTATTGGATGGATAAAAAGTGCGTGGATGTGGTTCACGGGGTGTGTTGCATAGGAAAATCGCGCTTTTTTTTATTGAAGGGTCGGCGAGTCTTTGAAATCTGTCCGAAGAGTTGAGTGTGCATGGAATAAGACAATTAAAAAAGAATCGGTTTTGGAAAAACTTTAACGATCAAAGATTCAAAATGGTGCCTGCATGTTTATGTCGAGGGTAACGTCAACTTAGTGTCGTTCAAAAATGCATCGGTCGTTAAATTCAGGAAAGTTTGTTTCTATTGTTTGTTGTCTTACCGCAATGCCGATGTCCTTGAGGGCTTGTGAAGGTTTTGCTTAAATTTCAGTCTCTATTTGGTTATAGTCATAGTCAATGTAATTGTTCAAGAAGTTACCATGGTCATGGGAAATAATTTTCAACGGCTTAAAATTCATGCGATTTCAGCATTTGCCTCCATTCTTTAGCACAATTATTAGTAGGTTAACCTACTCCCACGACAAATGAATTTGCATTGAGTAATTTCTTGATGTATTGGTTGACAACCTTCGTAACCTTAGGAATCAACCTGCCTTGAATTTAGCACCTACTCTTCATTCCTAGGTTTAGATGTATGTTTGTAATCTCATCGAATGATTAGACAAAGAATGTTAGCCACCCGTTGACGACTTTCAACAACTTCTATTTTTAATTCTCAATTAGCTTGATTATTACCAATTTGCTATTCTACAAGAAATCATAGTCCAAGGATTTCGAAGATGTCTTGGATTCAATCAGTTTTAAATCTAGTTCTTTAAGAATTTCCAACTCTTCCAAGTCAACTTCTTCTCCTTATATGAGCCCTACTTGAGAAAGTTTTTGTCCAACTGCTTCCATTTCATCCAAATTGTTTATATAAGAACTTGTAAGCTTTTGCACTGGTTCCATGTACATTTTAGACCTACAGTCTATTTTTATTATCAACTTCTTAATGCCTTCTGTTTTAGTGGCTGCTATATACTATTATTTCTATATAGTTAGTACATTTTAGAATGTCAATTTTTTTATGCTCCAAACCTCCTACACCTAGTTACTGTCTCTATCATCGCACATGATGCATGAAACTTGCTACTTCTTAATAATAATATATTAATTTTTCATGGCAATTTATAAGAATAGATCCTAAATGCTTAGCTTAGCATCAATGGTGCTAAATCATGCTCTTCCCACAATAATTGGGAATTTTCCCTTGCTATTTTCCACACAGATCATAAGGAAATCAATGATATAGAACCACCCACTAATAGTTGTCTGCATAACATCCACATGCCTCAAGGGAATAATAAGGAACTAATTAGCGAGCTCTAACTTGATGTTGTTTCTCTTCATTAATGTAGGTTATAAACTTTGTACATTTCTTGAGAGATTAGGTTCATGCTTGAGCCCAACTTTAATAGAGCTTTACATGGAGGATTCTCTACAATATGCAATTATATCAAGGGACTTCCTATGTTTGTTCTATTCTTAAGAAGATCTCCTAACTTTATCCAATCTATTATAACATGTGCGAGCATGACAATTTTAACATTTGACTCTAGAATACAAATATTATTGGTTTTTTTTATGGCATTAGGAGGTTATCATGGACATCACAATGTCCACTTGTCCGAAGAAAATAATGATGAAATAATTAGCAATCTCTAACTTGATGTTGTTTTTCTTAGTGTATGTTTTAAGCTTTGTACATTTTTTGAGAGATTAGGTTCATGTCTAAACCCAAATGTAAAATAGCTTTTCATGGAGGATTCTCGGCAATCTACAATTATATCAAGAAACTTCCCATATGTGCTCTATTCTTTAGAAAATCTCCCGACTTTATCTAATTTATTACCACATGTATGAGCATGAAAATTTTAACATTTAACTCTTGGACTACAAACATTATTGGTTTTGTTATGGAATTATGAGGTAATGGTGGAAAAATTTGAGTTTCATCCTATGAGTCCTCCCATGCTCTCATGCTCTCATGGGACCATGATTATCAACGTCTTTATCTCTCTCTCTTAATAACCACAATAAAAATTATGCGAGTAGTGGGCATTTAAACTATCGAGTGGTGGTCATTAATGACCGTGATTATGGTCATTAGTGGCAAACGTTTCGAAAGTTACGATGGTTACAGTCATTAGTGGTAGACGTTTTGGAAGTTATGGACATAAGTGGGCACTTAATTGGAGAACGTGGGCGTTGTTACACAAGAAGTGGTGGCAGTTTCTAAGTTGTTACATGAAATGTAGGCATCATTATGGATGGCCGTATTGGATAATAAACCAGGGAGAAAAGGAGGGCTCTATGGATCAATCTAGGGAGTCCCAAACAAGCTCTGGATATTGGTCTTGGAGGGGTAGCTTCCTCTCCACTAAGCAACAGTTTCCTCTTTTCTTTTCTTTTCTTTACAAGTTTCCAGCTGATCTTCGAGGAAGGTCCAAAATAGGAGCTAGCAGCTCAAAATCAAATCCTTGCGGGTCTTCTTAGTGATAGCAGGAGGGTTCTTTCTCTCTTCTTTCTATTTGCAATAACACAAGCAACATAGCCCATGTGTAGGATGTGAGACGTGTGATTTTCTTTGGGCCGACAGCTTGTCTCGGTGGTGCAAACGTGGGTGGACAATCTTCCTCTCTTTGATGGTGCACAAAAGGTGGTAGACGGTGGCAGGCTTTGAGGATCGCAGTTGCTACCCTATGTGGATTGTGGTGGGTAATATCTCTTTCTCTCTTTCTCTCTCTCTCCTTCTCTCGTAGCGATCGCAGTCTTCCTACCGAGTAGGGGATACCATTGGCAGTCATAGACCGACAACGTCAACGGGACCAGGAAAAATTCATTTCTTTTAGTTACTTATTGTATTGAAGATAATTATTTAATTTAAATTCCATATTTCTTTTTAGTTTATTATTTGCAAAAGGCCATGTAGCCCTCTCCAACTAAGACTATTCCTGGGTTTTCGTACCTATATGGGAGGTGTCCTAGGCAATACTCTCCTAAAATGAGTTTTCTTTCCCGGTTGGTGTGACCAAAATTTATGCATCAACACTTTTTTGGCACAAGAAGGAGGGACTTTCTCCTGCCTTTTGTTTATTAGCTTTTCTTGCCATTTTTCTAGCTGTTGCTATCCCATTTTTTAAAAATATTTATTTTTTTTCTCCATGTCGAGTTCTATTTTTATTTCTTGAAAATTTTCATTTTTATTGTTTCAAACTTATTTTCTTTTTTCTATTTTCAGCCATTACCTTGAAAAATATTTTTAAAGAATTTTCGAGCCCTTTATTTTCTATTCTCAAAAGTTTATTTCTTGAAAAATTTCAGTTCTCATCACCTATTTTTCTTTAATATTTTATTTTTTGTTATTGTTGTTTTCTTTTTTTTAAAATCCTTATTTCTCAGTCCCATTTTTGGATTTGTGTTTTGACGGTCCTTACCTTAGTCCTGGGTTAGGTAAGGTGGTTTTATTTGATTATGCAATTTTAAGTTTATTTTTCTAAGATCTTACATTTTATTGTTTCCCTTTTTAATTTTACAAGTATTGCAATTTTATACATTTATTTTTCTTTACCAAAAAAATATTATTTTAATATTTTCTTTTCTTTTTACGCAATTTTATAGTTTCACTCTAATAATTATATTTTATAGTTTTGTTTTATGAGTGAACTCTCCTTTGCTTCTAATTGACCAGTCACTCGTCTCTTTGCATTAAAGAAACAACGAGCCTCACATTTTTCAAGTTTTATTTTTAGGAGAACTCGGACTAGGATGGTAGCCAATCAACCCTTGGCTCCCTTGGTCAATAACCCCTTTAACTCTACCAACTACCACGACATCCCAAAGTCACTCAAGAACATAAATTTGTTCTACGACCTCACAAACCCTTCTAGTGATGCCCGCCAACATATATAATGTTTTGAAACCTTACTAGGCATCTACAACATTGTCCAAAATGATGTGGCATGTAGGGTATTTGTAACAACTTTCAAAACCAAAGCAACCCAATGATTTTTGATGCTCCCCAATGCCTCCATTAACTCATGGTAGGAGTTCAAAAATAAATTTTTAACTCATTTTAACAAATTCACAAGCCCTGCCATAGCATCTAGCAACTTCACCAGCTTAAGAAAGCTACTTGGGAAAAATGTCAGGGATTAGAACCTAAGATTCCTTCACCAATTGGCCTATGTGCCAAGCAAGATGCATCCACAACCCGATGGCATCCTCAACTTTTACCTCTCTACCATTGACCCATTCTTTGCCTATGCCATCAAATCGGACCCTAACATAATAGAAATACAAGGAGAAATGGCTAAGGTTGTGGAGCTAGAACAAATTACCCTTATGAACAGCATTGAAACCCAGTTTGGAATGATGAGTCTTAGCAATCCTATGCAACATAGTCCTTTACCTCTACCAACTTTCCCAATGACCAACACTATGTTCCAAACTCTTGTTCCCTTTCAAATGACACAACCTACATATACCTATTTTCAAGGTCCCACATCTTCTCCATTACTACCATATAACACTAGTTTTAATGAGGATCAATCAAAGGCCTTAATTCAATCCATCATAAACCCAAACAAGGTATCTAATCCTATTGAATCCGTGATTCAAACTCAAGATCAAATGATCCAGATATTAACTTCACTTCAAAATATTTCAAACAAAGTAGTTGAATTAAAGAGAAACAACAATAATGGTCCTATACAACCTAAAAATCCTAGTTCATCAATTAATGACAATTATTATTTCCTCCATAACACTAGGCAACATTCTGAGAAGACTTCTCCCCAATTTTTAGCATTATATGGTGACAACACCCAAGGTCAAAATAATGGAAAACCCCCTATTATGGTCCTTAATGTACCTCATGAAATAGAAAATGAAGAGGCTTCCTCATTGAAGTTATGGTAAACAACCCCAACCCACATAATGCACGCTATCGTAGACTTAGTGACATCATGAATAACACACAACAACAAACTAGGACTGACCCTTACACTCCTCCAAATAGAAGAGCTCCTAGTCAAAGTAAAATAAATACTCAAATTGGGTCATCCCAAACAAACACTCCACAACAATCAAACCCGCCTTCTATACTTAGAAGAACTCCACCTCAACAAGAAGCTAAAGATACACACAAGACTTACGATCTAGTTGAGGATTTGAAGAAAATTAAAGCTAACATCTCTATGTATGACCTTTTACAATTTAACAAAATGAAAGAGGTGGTTCAAGAGATAGTTCGTAAATAGGAAACCAGTAAAGAAAAATCCCAAACCCCCGAAAGGCAAGTTCACTTCACAGAAAGTCCTAACACATTATCAGTACAAAATGTAAACAATTCCATGATGAGTAAGAAAGAGCAACATCCTATCCTAACAACTCTAATTATTTTAGGAAAGAATGTTCACAATTGTTTGATGGATTTTAGAGCAACTATTAGTGTCATGCCATTTGAGGTATGTAAGGCTTTAGGAGCATAAATGATACCACATACAAAGAGTGTGATTCAACTTGATGGATCTGGCGTACCTGTAGTAGGGCCATTAAAAGAAGTGAAAGTGCAACTTAAACAATACCCTACATTTACATGTTACATTGATATCTTAATAGTTGACATGTCACCCACCTATGGTGTGCTCATATCTAGAACTTTTGGAGCCAAGTTTGGGGGCTTCTTTAGGTTAGATTTCTCAAAGCTATTAATCCCTATCAAAGAAAAATTTGCATACATGACTATACCTCAAGAACCCTTCTACAAACAAGTAGTTACAGCCTTGGATCAACAAAATCAATCTTTGGAAGATCAAAAGACTAATCTGTATCTTGGGATTATTGAGATTGAGTGTAGTGAACATACTGAAAATGACTATGTGAGAGGAACTACAAAAATAAATCTTGTCTGTCATGTAGATTCCACCAAATCCTATCAAAGTTCTAGAGAAGGTGAAGAAATATATTGAGACACCTTGCCTTATCAACAACACGATGGATTTTTTCTAAGTAATCCACCACCTTTAGGGAAAGACAAAGATATAAATAAGACCCTACCTTTTAAAACATTTGAAGGTGTGCTAAATTTTAATGACACATCCATGGAACATGCTCCTAGAAAGGCTATATTTGATGATCCACCAAGACCTAGACCTATCATTAAAACTTATATCAAAGAAAGAATTGATACAAAATGAGCAAAAAAGTTAAGGTTATGTCTTGATTTTTGTAATTATAATTATCAAGAAATTGATAAAAAATGTCTTGAAAGGAAGTACATTGGTGAAGTCTTTAAGATAGGAGACCTAGTCTTGGAAAAAGGTAGAACATGTGACCAAGAAAATCTTCAAGGTAAGTTCTCTCCTATTTGGTCAGGCCCATTCGGAGTTGAAGACATCATTGGCTCCAATGTGTACAAGGTTGCTCATGTGCAAGGATATAAGTTACCTAGAAATTTTAATGCATTCCATCCAAAAGCATTTCTACTTAGGTGCCCCACGTGGACACCTAGTAGATTCTTAGTTGCATGTTTTCTCCCTCTTCATCATGCATTTCATTTGTGTATAGTCGCATTTGCATATTTTCTTTTCATTTCCATCATTTCTTTCTTGGCATATTGTTTTGAATTTTGCTTTGGACATGATTTTAATAATCATTATGGTCTTTTGAGTTACTAGGCATTGGGTCATCAAAGCATCATTGAAAATAATGTTAGTATAATGCTTTATATAATATTTCTTATTAGTATTACAAAAAATCTCTTTTATACTATATATTTCAATAATGCTTTGATTCTTTCCAGTCTTTTTCAAGGTTTTAGTTTCTTTAGTTATGTTGGATTATGGAGCATGAGATTTGTGCTAACTTATCATGTAATCATCATGATCATATGATTGTAAGGTAGATGATTTGGATAATGGTTAGCCATAATCACTAGGTGACCTTCGAAAACCCCATTTTCCCTCTCATAAGACCTAGTTCTCAAGTGTGATGATCCATGGTTACCCTGTGAACAACAGCGTGAAGTTTGTTCATCTCCACTTGAGAATTATTAGCCACCCAGGAGACCTACTATGATGCTATCATATTGTAATTAAAGGCACATACATGAGGTTTGAACTAGACCATGGGCAAAGTTCTGAAAGGACCATGTTCATTGGTAGTGTAACTAATCAACCAGACTAGTGTTGGAATTCCTAACTTAAGAATGAAGTACACCATGGGCAAAGTTTTCTAAAAAGAAAGGGTATGAGGACCATGTTCATTGGCAGTGTAATAAGTTTTTGAGTGTGATGGGGTCTAACAACTATCCTCACCCTAACCTCCATTTCCCTTTTTGAACCTATTTTCAAAAAAAAGAAAAAAAGGCGAATAATCCCTTTTTCATCCATTTTCTTTCTCAATGTCAAAAAAAAAAACATTCTAAGGAGAAATCTGAAAGTTGTGACTAGCCATAATCAAATATGAGCCTGTCCTCCTCATTAAGTTTATTATGGGTCTTGTGCTCAACGTAGTCTACATGCTATCGACTTTTACTTTGTAAGAAGATTGGGAAAGAAATCATAATTATATTTTAATTATATATAGATATATGTAGTTAAAATAAATAAATTATATATTTGGATAAGATGGTGTGGTTTGGGTGGCCCATGACTAGTTCTATTCTGATTATATGGTTATTTTAATCATGTTTTGTTTACTTTTAGGTTTCCATTTGCTTGTTTTGTGATGTTTGTGATTCCCTACCTATTGCATCATTTTAAAATTTCTATGGTGTTTTTCCTTACACTTGCATGTAATTAAAGGTTTGGGGGCTATGTGTTGATGCCAACACTCCCATGCTCTCATGGAGCCACGATTATCAACTTCTCTATCTCTATCTCTTAATAACCACAATAAAAATCATGCGAGTAGTGGGCATTTAAACTATCGGGTGGTGGTCATTAATGGCGGTAGTTACGGTCATTAGTGGCAAACATTTCAAAAGTTACAGTGGTTACAGTCATTAGTGGCAGACATTTCAAAAGTTATGGACATAAGTGGGCACTTCATTGGAGAATGTGGACGTTATTACACAAGAAGTGGTGGTGGTTTCTGAGCTGTTAAATGAAATGTAGGAATCATTATGGATGGCCGTAGTGGCTATAAAACTAGGGAGAAAAGGAGGGCTCTATGGATCAATATAGGAAGTCCCAAACAGGCTTTGGCTATCAATCTTGGAGGGGCAGGTTCCTCTCCACTAAGCAGCAATTTCCTCTCTTCTTTTCTTTTCTTTATAGGTTTCCAGCTGATCTTCAAGGAAGGTCCAAAATAGGAGCTAGAAGCTCAAAATTGGATCCTTGCGGGTCTTCTCAGCAATAGCAAGAGGGTTTTTTCTCTCTTCTTTCTATCTGCAACAACATAGACAACATAGCCCATGCGTAGGACATGAGACGTGTAGTTTTCTTTAGGTCGACAACTTGTCTCGGTGGTGCAGATGTGGGTGGACGATCTTTGTCTCTTCGACGATGCACAAAAGGTGGCAGATAGTGGTAGGCTTTGAGGATCGTAGTTGCTACCCTATGTGGACTACGGTGGGAAGTCTCTCTTTCTCTTTCTCTCCCTCTCTTACAGTGATTGTAGTCTTCTTACCCAATAGGGGATACCATTGGCAGTCACAAATTGATAGTGTTAGTGGGACCAGGGAAAATTCATTTCTTTTAGTTACTTATTGTATTGAAGATAATTATTTAATTTAAATTCCGGATTTCTTTCTAGTTTATTATTTGCAAAAGGCCATGTAGCCCTCTCCAGTTGAGACTATTCCCATGTTTCTGTACCCATGCAAGAGGCACCCTAGGCAATAGTCTCCTAAAGTGAGTTTTCTTTCCTGGTGTTAGTGCGACCAAAATTTATGCATTGACATATAAGTTATAAGCTTTGTACATTTTATTGAGAGATTAGGTTCATGCTTGAGCCCAACTTTAATAGAGCTTTACATGGAGGATTCTCTACAATATCCAATTATATCAAGGAACTTCCTAGATTTGTTCTATTCTTTAGAAGATCTCATAACTTTATCCAATCTATTAGAACATATGTGAGCATGAAAATTTTAACAATTGACGTTGGAATACAAATATTATTGGTTTTTTTATGGCATTAGGAGGTAATCATGGACATCACAATGTCCACTTGTCCCAAGGAAATAATGATGAAATAATTAGCAATCTCTAACTTGATGTTTTTTTTCTTAGTGTAAGTTTTAAGCTTTGTACATTTTTTGAGAGATTAGGTTCATGTCTAAACCCAAATGTAAAAGAGCTTTCCATGGAGGATTCTTGGCAATCTACAATTATATCAAGCAACTTCCCATATATGCTCTATTCTTTAGAAAATCTCGCGACTTTATCCAATTTATTACAACATGTGTGAGCATGAAAATTTTAACATTTAACTCTTGGACTACAAACATTATTGGTCTTGTTATGGAATTATGAGGTAATGGTGGGAACATGTGAGTTTCATCCTCTAAGTCCTCCATCAATTTAGGTGGACTAATAGGCCTACTAGCTCCCTCAATAGTCCTAAAGAAGGGAAGCTTCTTAGGCTTAAGTTTCAAGCTAATAGCACTATAATTCACCGAAAAGTGGATAACATAATTGATGTTCTTTTGTTATGACTATGGTAGCAACTCACCTCACATTGGTGATAGTGATATAGGTAGGAGCGAAGTGTGTGAGTGCTCTGAAATGTGAGAGGAATTATGAGAGGCAAGAAGAAAATAGATAATTCAATGTGTAATATTACAGGTTTATGATATTTGAGAGAATAGAAGTAGTGAGTAGGAGAATAAGCTATTAGACCATTCAGATAAATGAATTGTTGAACATAATACCCATATATATATATATATGGATGATAGTAGACATACTATTGCCTTGGTGATGACATCCCTCATAACTATGAGTTTTGCCATTGCTGGTAACATTTTTCCTAAGATTAAGAATGAGCCCTAGTTGGATAATATTAATGTTAGTAACACTACCTATAATTTCTTTGTGGATAAGGTAATCTCTTAGGCATGTTCTTCTTTATGAACTTGGCAAAGGTAATCTCTTAGGCATGTTCTTCTTTATGAACTTGACATTCAAATCATATCTTGTTGATTCCTATAAATGTGACATAATAGAAAAACATCCTTTTAGATATTCATATAAGTAAATGTCGTATCCTTCATCATCCTTAGAATTGGACTCAACAACCTTCTCTACTATTGTAACTTTATCCTTTTGTTAGTAGGTGTTCTTTCCCGCTTCCTTTACTTTCTTTTTCGTTTGTCTCAATCCTTAGCTCTTGCTTTCTTAGTTCATTCCCCCATAAATTTTAAAATGGATGTAAAATTTTTATCCATAGAATCTGACATCTTGTCAATCTTTGTTATGACTTGTGTGATGGATTTTTTCATTGGCAAAGTTTTTCTTTGAACCACTTCATTTATAGGAGTCTCTTCCTTTTACATGCTATAGGTACAAGAATTCCTCTTGTGAAGAGATGAATCCCTCTTATACTCTTCAATAGTCCCTCTCTCTCTCTTTCTCTTTATTTTTATTTTTGAGTTCTCCCTCTTCTTTTAGGATATGTCATTCCCTAATGTCATGAAAAATGTCAAACATGTGCTATATTTAATATTATGCATGGTAAACAAAATAGAAAAAATGTAAAAGAAAATATAAACAACTCCATTAATAAGAAAATGTAAAATTAAATAAGTGTATTTGGGTTATGCTCCAAGGGTTCCTTGAGGTTATATTTCTTTGACATCTATTCCTGAGAGGCAATCCAACACTATGACCATGGTTAAACCTATAGTCAAGTAGAAGGGGCTAATCCTCTTCTTATTCTACTCACCTAGTACTTATTACTTGCTTTTACCAACCTAACAAATCCATGCTAATATGATCTCTAATTACCAGGTATAAATACCTCATGTCAAACCCCCATAGGTTATGTTAATAGACATGCTTGTTATTACAACATGTATTTTCATTAAAGGTCTTATTATAATAATTACATCACTTGGTTATAGAACTACACTATTTTGATTCTGGAATGACATTATTTAGGAATGAGGATGTGAGAAATTATGCCCCTTAGATTTCATTCATCCTCGAATGAATCCATATTAAGGGTCTTCCTCCATGCTGCAATGCTTAATATCTTCTTTTTAAATGATGTCACACCTTGAATTTAATTTTGAAATAATTTACAAAATCACTTAAA
>MNCI01013319.1:8745-27177 GCA_015680685.1 Gnetum montanum
GGGGGGGAGGGGGAGAGAGAGAGAGAGAGAGAGAGAGAGAGAGAGAGAGAGAGAAAGAACTGATTTATTGTCTCTTTTTAAAATATTTTTAGGCAACTACCATAGTGATGCTAAAGTCCCATAGATTTCTATTGTTTCCAGTACTAAGCTTTCGCTATGCATTAGACATTAGCTTTTCCAAGATACAGTATAGTATTTTGTATGTAGAGGAAAGACTCTACACTCTGACATCATTGCCAAAGGTAGAGGAAATAACTTGTATATAAAAAAGTAAATTTTAGTCTAGGAATAAAGGTTGGTACTAAGAAAAATAAGATAAGCATATTATTCCTTAACTTAGGTTGCATGAGCTTTCTTTTGCCTTGATTAGATGTCAAGTTTAACATTTATGCTTTACAATTGATGATCCTAGTTGTTAAACCTTCTTGTCTATAATTGTTACATAAGCTTTGAGTAACTCAGTACCCTTGATATCTAGTTTACTCTTCATTATTAGGAAGTCTATATTTAAGGACTTAAGCTTTGAGGAAATTGCTTCTTTCAAGTGGGGAAGACTATAAGAAAGCATGCCTTGGTAATGATTTGAAGGTTGTCTTTCTTTTGGTATAAAAGCTGAAAAGATTATGAAGATCCAATTGGATTCCATATTATCTTAGCCATAACATAAATGACTATGTGGCTCTAATTCCTTATGTATGACATTACAAAAATATTTAGGCTTACAAATGAGCCTTGGCTCTAATACTTAGGCCATTTCACTTCTCTACAGAGTAGGGCTTAGGGCTAGATGTGTTAGAGTAGGAAGATGATGAAGTGTCTTCCTCAAGGTGCATTGACAAGATGCCTTCAACATGATCTTATTGATGATATCCCATAGATGCAGTCACATTGACTCATTATTTGATGTGTTGATGTGACCCCATTAACATAATGTCTTGTCTTGACTACAAATATGTGCTTACTAGTGGCATTTATGACATCCATTGTTTAGTATCCTAACAAAGCTCTTGAATTTTGTTCATTTGAAAGTTAGAATATTTTCTAAGTACCCATAGTAGGAGTGAGAAGTGTACATATCTTTATTCAAGAACTAATGTACCTAAGTACCTCAATGTGAATAGTAATAAAATGAGCTTTCTTCATAAACATTGCAGCACTTTAAATTATTTCAATGTTTACTTAATGGATTTATTATTTGATAAATTTACATTAATGAATTTGATTAATTAATTAATTAGTGATTAATTAATACACATAAGTACAACCATCTCAAACATACATTAATGTTTGGTAATCCCAATAATGCTTAATGCTTGGTAACTCGATAACATTGCAATGTGGTTCAGGATGGATATGGTAAATGAGAATGGATGCTTATGTTAGGACTAGTTAAGATATTAGTTAGTTATTAGATTAATTAAATATTTAATTATATTATTTATAGCACTTAGGTGATTTAAATATTAAACATAAAATGATAAAAATCATATGCCTTAGTTATAGTTAACCATGCCTTTGCACTTCATGAGTGAAACTAAGAAGACAATGATCACATTCATTAGATTCACTACCTAGACCTAGTGTACTTAGAAAGCTAAAGTCTATAGAATTTGACCAGATCACTTAGTGGATGCTAGTGATTCATATGGTTGGTCATAGGGACTACTCACTACTCATCATTGGCATTATAGCTAGGGATTTTAGTTAGCTACATGTGCTATCTAGGAGCTAGTGAAATTATTCAACAATGTTGTAATGGATCCAAAATTTAACATCATTAAGAAAAATAATAATAAAAATTAGAGAAAACTATTTTTCTTCCAAGCTAATGTGGCTTCTTCTCACAAGGGAGATTCTTCATTGCCATACGAAGGAGGATCCAATCAACAAAGGTACAAAGGACAAAAACCACCAGTGCCCCAGTAATGCAAAGTGGTATATACTCATCTGGATGAGTATGTACTAGACTTCACTTTCATCCTACATCAGGATGAACATCTATAGTGGAGGAACATGGAGGATAACATTATGTTTCCACCCAATCAATCATTTCTTGAAATGCTACTTCAAGCTCTCATGAAATTGGCCATCTAGGGGCTTAATGCTAAATACATTATGTAGGACCATGACTATCGGGATTAACATCCCACTGAGACACAACAAAAGAAAGATTAGCAACAAGAGATGCACTATGAGGCATCAAAGAGGAAATTGTTCACAAACCCCTTCTTTTCTCTAGATTAGAAGGAAGATGAGAATCCCTTCTCTAGGGGTTTTCAAAACACTAACTCTTCTCCCTTCTTCTTTGATGAAGGAGACCCTAGCTAGAATTAACAATTCACTATAAACAATCCTAATTCAGGGAAGAATGGGTTCCATGACCATGGGGGATCCAAAGGAGGGAGTTAATGTAGGAACTAAGGCAAGCACTAGGATAGAGATAAACATGATGAACATGGCCATGACCTAAACAGAGAGAGTAGCAGGCATCATGTTGGTGTTGGCTCTCCTTCCTCTTCACCTTCAACATCCTCATCATCTTCCTTCTCTAGCTCTAATCAAAGCTATAGAGGATGATATCATGATGGAGGTAACTAGTGGGACAAAGATGCTTGTGGAGTCCATTAGAATAGCAAAGACCAAGGGCATGGAAAACCAAGGGAGGCCCACCTCCATGAACAAAGGGGCAATAAAGGGCATCATAGGCATCATAGTTATCATAAGGGTTATGACTATGATGAGCCTCTGCTTGCAACAAGGCATATTTTAAACATTGCAGAGGCCATGAGAATTCCAATGAGGCATGTGAAAGAAAATAGAATCAAATGGATGGATATGAATAATATTCCCAAGTTCGAAGGGGGATATAACTTAGATCCATAAAATCATCTTCAGGTCTTTCATGATGCTTATGCCTTGTAGAACATTGAAAAAAATGGCAAAAACTAAAGCTATTTCCTAGGACACTCATCAAGGAGGTTGAAAGCTAGTACTAGACCTTAGAACTAGAATCGATTAGATAATGGAGTACAATGCTTGAACTCTTCAATGACAAGTATCAACTATACTCCTGAGTATCCAATCTCAAGAAGAAAATCCAAGGGTGAAGACAAGAAACACATGAATCCTTGGATGCGGCCATGGGAAGATATTACTTACTATTGCATAGGTGCCTAGGCCATGGCTTTTCTCAAAGGGAGCATCTTCACCATATTAGATATGGGCACGATAGAAATGAGGAGAACTCTTGGGGTTTATGCCCAAGGGAGAGTTTCAAATCTAAGGGCTCATCAAATCCAAAGGCTAATTGAGTAGGTGGCCAAATAAGAAGGTGAGTTGACAAAGAAAGAAAGTGTAGAGGATTATAATTGGGAGCCTTCCATCTAAAAAAGAGAAGTCCATTTTTGTGACAATAAGGATGAGGTACCACTTGATGAAGTGGTGCAACATAAGACCTTGTTAATCCAAAAATATATTCTTGAAATATCGATCAAGGTGGAGAAAATGTGGGATTATTTGGATGAAAAAATTCAAATTTTTCTTAGGATTATTGAAGAGTCTAAAGAGAAAGGTAGTGGTTATGACTTGAGGATGAAAGCAGTTGAATGTGCCCATTAAATCCATAAGGGCAAAGCTGCTACCATTGAAGAGGTTCTAGAATCTGAAACAAATGATGATGGTAGTGTGCCATTTGTCAAAATGAACATCCTAAGAGATGTTTCCTTGTTATGTCACACTTGCAAGAATCTAGGGTGTATGCACTGAATCCTATATTGGCAAAAAAGTAACCACCCAAAAGGTTTCCTTATCCTCAAGGCAACTACAAGCAATTCCACCAATAGTAAGCTTACTATTCAAGTGGAGCTCCACCCTAACCTCATGAGTAGTATTAGAAGTGGTAGCACCAATAATCATGGGGGGTGCCACTACCAAGGTAGTAGTACCATTACTGGCAACCAAATCTATATGGGTACTATGTTTAGTAACCAATTTCTCCATGTGACTCTTCCAATAACACATCTTTCCAACATCACTATTACCCTCATAAATACTATAGAGCTTAATCTCTAAGAGGGGAATCCTCATTTCCATTTTATCCTCCTCATCCTTCTGCACTTGTACCTATGCCTTTAGCTCAATTGCCACTAGCTCCATTCATGTAGGATGAAATTCCTACTTAGCTATAACAAAGAAATGCCACAAGGGCTATTAGCTTATATCTAGCTTTCAAGCTAATTATTTTAAAAAATAAACCCCAAAAAAGACTTTTCTTCCAAACCAATAGTCCTTCTGAGCCCTCGTAGACACCTATGGCTAATGACCCTACTTGTCCCTCATCCTTTGCTACATCATTCAGGAGCTCTTGAAATGAAAAGGTGTGTGGAGACAAACCTTAGGCTTAAGTGACAAAAAATCCACTTGATGGTCTAGAAAAGCATGGTGTTAGGGCATAAAATATCAGAAAAAGAAATTGAGGTGGACGCTGAAAAAATAAGGGTCATCCAAGGAATTATCAAATAGCCATAAATTGTCAAATATTTGAGGTCATTCCTTAGACACAATGGCTAATACCAATGATTCATTGATAATTTTTCTAAGATCACTAAATCATTGGTGAAGCTAACAAAGAAGTATGATCCATTTATTTGGACCAAGAAATGTGAATGTGCATTCTACTAGCTCAAGAAAAAGTTTGTGGAAACTCCAATTCAATGATCCCTATTTGGTCTAACCCTTTCCACATCATGAAGGATGCATTGAATTATGCCTTGGGAGTCATGATCATGTAGTTGGACAATCAAAAATGTCCTTACAAGCATTGTGGATGCACAGCTAAACTACACCACAACAGAAAAAGAATTGATGATAGTGGTGTTCACCTTAGAAAAATTTAGGCACTATGTGCTTGGGTACAAGGTGTTCATGCACATAGATCATAGCGCAATTCAGTTCCTAATGAAAAAACCAATGGTGAGCCCCCATGTCATATGGTGGTTGGTGAAACTATAGAAATTGTATCTCACGATGGTAGATTGAAAGGGAATCAAGAACATGGTTGTTGACCACTTTTCTTGGTTGTGATGTGACAACAAAGAGAAGGAGAGCTTAGTGTTAGATTAATTTCTTGATGAACTCCTCTTTTCTAAAGCTATAACTAAATAAATATAGATAAAACCCAATTGGTACGATCACATTTTCACCTATCTTCTTACTTAGGAGATGCCACAAGAGTGGCATTATAGGAAGAAATAATAGTTTCTTCACCAGGTGAAACACTTCATAGAAATCAATGGACATCTTTATAAGGTGTGCACTAATGGCCTACTTCATTGGTGCGTTCTTGATGCTGATCAACTACACATTCTCCAAAATGCTCATGAGGGCTCTCATGGGGGCCACTATGATAGAGGATGCATAGTTATTAAGATCCTCATGGTAAGGTATTATTAGCCAAGACTTTTCAGGGATGCTCACCACTTTGTCTGCTTCTATGAACACTGCCAACATGATGGTGGACTGGCCACTTATATGGATGGACATAAGTAATAAATTCAACCATTAGAGTCCTTTGACATCTAGGGCATTGACTTCATGGGTTCCATCACATCCATGTTGAAAAGGCATATATCATAGTCACTATTGACTATTGTAAGAAATGGGTAGAAGCTATAGTCATCATCGATTGCACAACTTCCATGGCTTCTTGGTTTGTACAAAAATATGTTATAAATAGGTTTGGGGTGCTACATGCACTTCTTTCTAATAATGGTACTCATTTCATAGGCACTACCTTTAGAAATCTTATGCAATGCTTAGGGGTTGAACTTAAATTAACAACACCCTACTGCCTCCAAGCCAATGGTCAAGTAGAGTTTATCAATAGTGAAATCACAAAGATACTAATAAGAACTATTAGTAAATATAGAAGGGATTGGAGCATGAAACTTAATGATACCCTATGGACTTATTGCTCCATTTGGAAACTTCATATTAGCTACTCTCCCTATGAGCTTATGTACAAAAAGTTACAAACTCTTTCCATTCAAACAGAGCTCCGTACACTATCAAAAGCTTGTGACCTTAATCTTGACCTAAGTCTAGCAAAAAAAGAAAGATTAATAAACCTCAACTTATTAGATGAGAACCAATCAGTAGCCTTGTCATCTAATGAGTTTCACAAGGCATTCAAAAAGCAACACCATGGCCTTAGAATAAGGAAAGTAAAATTTCAAGCAGGAGATAGGGTTCTCTACTAGAATCCCACACATATACCACAAAGACTCAAGTTCTAAAAATTGTGGGAAGGGCCTTATATTATCTATAAAACCTTTTCTTCTGGGGCCATGTTAATCCACAAACCTAAAATTCCAAACAAGAAACTACTAGTCAACATGCAACAAACAAAACCTTTCCATGAGCCTAAGAGAGTTAGTGACCAAAACACCTCAATGGATGGATAGGCACACTTAATTTTTTGGATCTCCTCCTTCTAACTCAGTTGTGGAAGAGATGGTCATCCATGCTAATTAATCAAAGTGGCTCCTCATTTTTTTCTATTCTTTTTACACTTTTTGTTTTACACCATGTTCAGTATATTTTTCTCTTTCTTAAATATTTTACAATCCAAATATTTTTCTCTTTTTAGAACATTATTTGGTTTGGATTTTTCTAATGCTTTTATTTTTTTTATTTTGTTTTTCTTTATTGTTGCTAGAAATAAAGGCAACTATAGCTGTTGATTAATGGTGGTTTGTACTACAATGTCATTTAATTGTAATTGTGTGAAATCTATCTTTGAATTTTTGTATTCATAATTAATACATGGTTTTATTTTTATGATAACAAGTAGTAAGTCCACATCATCCACCCATTTACAAAACTCTATGATGTTCCCTTGTTTTCAAAATATGTAATCCCTTCTTAAGTAAAACCTTTAAAGAAATCTGTGACCTTGGTAGTTTTTAAATATGGGAAAGATTAAATGAATAGACAAGGGTGTCATTTTAATGGGATTTTATGCTCTTTGTACTTGTATACCCTCTTTAGTGCATGAGTGTTTTGATGGATTTCTCACCATTCCATTATCAACCAATAATAGAAAGCTAAAAGTCTTTGCATGATGTGGTTCGCATAAAAGAATAGAATAGACAATAATAATGATAATGGGAATTCAAAGCACATCCCTAAGATGAAATAACAAGCTACAAGCATTGGTTATGGGACTAGAAGGACATGTTATTCATGCCTGCAAGTTCTCTCTAACTAAGGTCCATCTCACTTCCTACTTTTCTTTTCTTTTTTTCTCTTTTAGGAATAGTGTTTGATTTGTGGGGATATTCTTGTGCCCTAATTGGGTGGACAAGTCTTGGAGAGTCAATGCGAAGTCATGAAAAGTTGTTGGTTTTTATTTGGACTAAGGATAGATGTTATTAGGTAATATTAACCACAAAATCCACAAGGGACTCCATTCCACTCTTTACCTCATCCACCTATGCTTTTCATAACTCATCTCATTGTCATGTTTCATGTCTTGATTCGATGTCTTGGCTTGATATGTCAATATTCTTAGATAGTTTCTTACGGGATTTAGTTCTTAACATACCACAACCATTAATCACCCATGGAGCCCACAAACTCATTTTTTTAAGGGCATGTAAGGGCATTAAAGGCATGAGCTTGCTATGGGGAGGACCCACTTTTTAAATTTTCTCCCAATAAATCTCCTTTTTTGTGAATTATCTAGCCCTCTTCAAGCATATCTTTATGTTAATGGCCTTTCTGGATCTCTATGGACACCAATTTTATGCAAAAACTCTAATTTTCTTCAAAATTTTCAAAGAGAAGATTTGTCTTTTGGTTGCATTGGTGGGATTCTATTAATGCAACCCCTTGCATCAATATGATCTTGTATACAGAATCCCATTGATGTTGCCCCTCACATCAATGTGATCTCATATACAAGATCCTATCAATGTAGTCCCTAGTATTGATGCAATCCTATATATGGGATCCCATCGATGCAACCCCTTGTGTCAACATGATCCTGTATATGAAATCCTATCAATGCAACCATAAAATCATATAAATAGAGCATGACACTCTAAACATTTTTATCATTTGCATCCAAATAGTGATGGAGTTTTTACAGCTTTCAAGGCCCAAAACCTTTGAGAGCCCATAACATTTACACTGCTTATCTAATTAATCTCGTTCTTTATTTCTATAGCTACTAGAGGAAAGCTTTATGTCATGGGGGCCACAAACCTTAGGTTTTTGATGATTTTTTTTTTAAAATTTTGTAACTCCCATAATGTTTAAGCAATAAAAAAATATTAAAATCATTTATTAATGAGCATTAAACCTTTTGCAACAAACTCTGGTAGTCATTTAGTTAAGAATAATAATAATAATATAATATTAAAATTATTAATTAGCCATGATCGCAACTTAGCCAAGTGTAACTAATCCAAGAGATAAGGTACTTAAATATTCTAAGTTACACATCAAATGCTAATCCTTTGTTACATTTTGATTACATATGGCACTAAGACCAAAACACCTACAAAAAGCAAGACCATCCTAACCAAGGGACAAGTAGGCTAGAACTGGAAGATGTGAGGAAGTAGAGCTATCCCACGAGCAAGTAGCCAAGACACATGTAATGGGACCTCTTCAGGTGGACCCTGAAGTGGAATCTTTTCATCAGATTTCAAAAGATGAAAAAAAGTAGTCCCACCGAGATGAGATACTCAGACCAAAATCTTGAGGTCACTCTAAAAAAGGCTTGCTTGAGGAAAATTAGGTCTAGGGAGACTCAAAAAGTGGTTGTCCCTAAACAAAACTTTGGATCTTTCTTGGACTTTGGCCTAGAAGATGTCAAATCTCAACTTCAAACTTCTCCCATGTGGCCCACTCTCACTTTTGGCAAAGAATGGTACATGGAAGAAACATATATCTTCTAGAATAACAAGTAGGATGATGCCACCATGAAGATCAAGGATATTTTTGTGTCCTACTCAGTGAAGGTCATTTCTAAGCTCCTTGGGTTGCTAGAAATTGGAGCAACCTTGGTAGAAATTTTAACACAAGTGGACCTAGAGGTCAAAAAGGAGTGGGTCCAACGATGCTATGGAGTTGACCATAAGGAGTACAATGCAATCACAATAGTAGAGCATGCATATTTCAAGATGGAGTCCTACCACCTTAATCTAATGGTGAGGCCCAGTAAGGTGACAGTCTTCTCTACTTGTGCATGCATCACTCTGAGAAAGAAATTTCCTATCAACCTCTCATAGCTAATCTATCTTAAGATAGAGAAGTAATTCAAAGAAAATGAATGTGGAAGGAAGTAACTCCTCTTTTCATGTCTCATTTGGAAATTATGCAAAAGGGGAGGAATAGCCCACTATGCTAATGACAACATCAAACATGCTCTTGTCACCTCTTGGGAGAAAATGATAAAGGATAAAGTACCTACCAAGGTTCTAGAAGAGAAGTAACTACCACCACCACTCATTCATGAATAATCAATGCTAAATTCCTACACTACCATTGAGTGCATGCACGAACTCCATGAGAAACTCCTATAACAACAATAGGTAGGACCGAGTGGTGGTGAACCCTTTATCTATAGGCCAGTGTTGAGTCATCTCAACAAGGTGGCATAATCAATTAGCAGGATGGAGGGTTTGGCACCAATGTTTTCTACTCAAAGAATGAAAGTGCTTGCAAGATCAAATCCTAGCATCCAAGAGGTAATTGTGTCCCTCTCTCAACAATTTCTAGAAATCTTTGGGAATACTGCTACCTTTTTGGTGTGCTTGGAGGAGGGTAGTACGACAATTGTTCTAGTGATGTAGCATTAAGGATGAGAAATGAAGGTAGACATGATTGCTAATATAGTGGTCAATGCACTCAACACCCCTACATCATCTATACTAGATATTGCTACACTTAGAGATGTGTGGGTGTCCATAAGAGTAGGAAGTAGAAATTTTAGTGTAGTCCAGCATGACGAGTTGCTAGCCTAACTGGTAGAAAATGGGCAACTAATTTTGGATATCTTTGACATCCCATAAACCATTTTAGCAAACCAATTGAAGTTACCTAAGGCTAGGGTCAAGGTCCTCATGGCCAATGCCCAACTTGAGGCAACCACAATGAAGAATCAATGCTTGGCTGGTAAGGTTGTGGAATTAAAACCTCACTGATCCCATCATACTCAATACGATGGCACAAGATAAAGCTTTTTAACAACTTTATGCAAATTTCATGAGGTTGAGTATGTGTGGAGTCAATAATATTTGATCAGTCCTTAGCTAATGCCACTACATACAACATTTAAAAGGACTTGTCTAAGGTTCTCCAAGAGAACATCAAGCTGACCCAAGAGAACCATTACCTACAAAATGTTGAGATGCAAAAGGATCAAATGGAAGAAATCATCTAACAACATCTAGAGTAGCTTGCTAGGGTGAATATTGAATTAAGGAGGTTGGCTACAAAAAAATCCAAATCTTTTGGTGGGGCAAGTACATGCCCTTTGCTAGACGTTTATGATTAAAGTATCTCATTGGAAAAATAAGGCCCTCAAATTTGAAAGGGTCAAGAACCTTTATAGGGACTAGGCTGGCTTGCAAAAGGAGATAAAAGAAAAACATATCTAACTAGAAAATGTGAAGGTGAATAAGGCTCTCCAGCAGCTCCAAGAAGAAGCTAATGTTTGGTAGCTCATCTTTAATGGATTGAATGAATACAACAATGTTGAAATCTACCTCAAGAAGCTATAGATTGAGGAGATGATAGAGTACATTGAGCTTATAAACCTTTGTTACTCAAACTTGGTAATGCTGACTATTGGAAGGCTAAGGTTAGAATTGGAAAAACAAGTGGCTAGCTCATACCGTCTATACAAGATAGAGTTCAAGTACCACAAAGAAATAAAATAGAAGCTAGAAATAGCAAACGTTGAACTTGAGGTTCTCAAGGTGATGTTCGCTAATCAAAGATTAATAGTAGAGAACTTGGCCAAAAGAATGAATGACTAGCAAGAGCTATAGAATAAATTCAAAATGTTCAACATTAAATGCAAAAAATTCATTGCTTAGTTTGTTAACATCAAAGTGTTGTTCCTTACAATGTCCTATCCTTCGCATATTACCATATAGGTCCACACTGGTGATGCTACATGGATGTGTATGATCCTAGGCATAAGGAGGGGAAGATGAAAGCATTACTAGATGCTTTATGTCTTTTGCTAGAAGTCATAGCTAAAGCTAGATAACCACAACCATAGCCTCAACTACAACAGCCACATGCACTCAACAGAGAAGATCCTTTGGAACCTTAGGAACCTCCATCTTCTAGGACAATTTGATTTTCTTCTTGTCTTCATGTCGCTAGAGGAGTTGTGCTATTAGTTTTTGTCTTGGTGTTTAATTTTTTAATCATGAACACCAAATTTTTGTAATGACTGTAAATCCATACACGTGGGCACTTAGTGTTTATTGAGTTAGTTATTGTATGTCAGTTAGTTAATAATGACATACCTTCTCAAAATTTTATAAAGAAAATTTTTTTTCCTTTTTTTCACTTGAGGATGAGTTTTCATTCAGTCATGGGGGTATGATGAAGCATCTTCTAGGGGGGTGCATCAATGGGATGCCATCAATGCAATCCCATTGACATGATCTTGTGAATGTAGTTGTGTTGATGCATGGTTTGATGCATTGAAGAAACCTTGTCGACGTAGTGTCTTATCTTGCCTATAAATACGTGCTCACCAACCATGTTTATGGCATCCATTATTTAGTATTTTAGCAAATCTATTACATTTTTTTGTTTGAAAGTCAAAATATTTTCTAAGTTTCCACAGTAGGAGTAAGAACTATACAAATCTTTATTCAAGCACTAATGTACCTGAGCACCTTAGTGTGAATGGTAATAAAGATGAGCTTTCTTCATGAATCTTGTAGCACTTGGAATTAGTTTAATGTTTACTTAATGGATTTATTATTTGAGAAATTTACTTTAATACATTGAATTAATTAATTAACTAAAGATTAATTAATACACATAAGTATGAACATCTTGAACATAAATTAACACTTAGTAATCCCAATAGTGCTTAACACTTGGTAACCTAGTAACATTGCAATGTGGTTCTGGATGTGTACGGTAAAGGGGAATGGATGCTTATGTTAGGACTAGTTAAGATATTAGTTAGTTATTAGATAAATTAAACATTTAATTACATTATTTCTATCACTTAGGTGATTTAAATAATAAACATAAAATGATAAAAATCATATACCTCAGTTCCACTTAACTATACATTTGTGCTTCATGAGTGAAACTGAGAAGACAACCAGCACATTTGTTAGACTCACTACCTAGACTTGGTGTACTTAGAGAGCTAGATTCTATCGAATTCAACCAGATCACTTAGTGAATGCAAGTGATTTGTCTGGTTGGGCATAGCGGCTATTCGTTGCTCATCAGAAGACATCTTAGTTCTCTTAAGGAATAATGTCTCTATGTGTTTGTTGGTGGTCTTTATGATTATGTGTGTGTTGTGTTAGTTTGAATAGTTTTATGATTATAGATTCATCCTTGCTATGCTCCTATTCCTTGGACTAATGTGTTACATATGTGTTTTGTATTGATGTTCTCTTTGTACGTTCTTTAGAACTTTAAACATAGCTCACATTGAGTTTTCTTTGGAACATTCAACAACCTTGGGACTCTTATGTGGTGTTGAGCAATACTTCCCTAGAGTAATGACATTACATACTAGATTTAATTTGATCTAGCACTTTTATATTCAAAAAATCATACACATCCATTAAAATCAATTTTACAATTACATGATGTGACATCCTACCATATAGATTTCTCATCTATCTATAGGTATACAATATATAGATGATAGGTCCTATACCCAACTAGGTGCATAACATTAGAACTTGTAAGCCACTGATGAAATGAAATTAATCTACACCTGACCAATATCAAAAGTAGTAATTACAAATTACATGACTAATACAATGTACCCATAGTGGTGTAGCTTTTGTAGTAACTCAATTAGTCCATAGTACTTGCCTATAAGGTCTAAAAAGATTATTACATACACTAATTTATCTACATAATTATACATATATGGTATAAATAAACTATATAAAATTGAAATCCATTTTCAAAATGCATTACAGAAGCTAGCTAATATAAGATTAAGAAAATCATAAACTAGATATTTAAAATCAATCAAGCATATGTTAGAGTTTCATTTTAAGTATTTTCTAGACAAGTTTAATATACCAAGATCTATACTTAGACACATTAGGTGTTATAGTAGAATCTACTAGTAAGTAACCATAGTTCATAACATTTACTATAGTTTTATAAGTATCATAAGCCTTGTGATTACCTATGAATCCTTTGTGAATGAATAAAGTAATAAATACTACTCTAATTCATAGGTCAATATTGATATTAAACTATTATGGAGAGAATATAACTAGTACTAGTTTTGATTTTTATATTCTTTTTGTAATTCCTTATTATTATACTTAGGCTATTTGTGACAATAGTCTGAGTTCATGAGAACTTTTTGTATTTCACTAGTATTACTTCTTCCTCTAGAAATTTTATAACTTTTGCAATATCCCAGAGTCTTTTGGTATTATGGGTTCTTTGACATACTTACAATGCTCACAGAAATTTCTATGCTTAGTCTTATGTGAGCTAGACTACTTTGGACTCCTTTAGTGATCACAAATTAGCTACAACAATTATCTTCAATTGTTTCCTTTGTACATAGCTTTTTGAATCCTTTTCTCATGTACAAATTCACTATGCTTACCTTCTTCAATCTTTAGTCCTTGATGATCTAATCCTCTTTTGGATGTTGGGCATATCTAGGCCTTGCTTTCATCAACCCTTACAAACTAGGATTGATCTCTTCTACGCAAGTACTATGTAGAAGAGTTGGAAGTCTTTACTTATCAAATACATGTTACAAGTATCCCTTCTTCTTCTTCTACCCATGGTTCTTATGATGTGGAGATTCTATAATCTCTTGCAATCTTATGAACCATCTTCTTACAATGATTTGGACTTTCAATTGGCTATGTTGTTTAATGTTATTCCAATGCTATTCTCATACTTAATTTTTCTTTTTCTCACAAGGCATCTTTATACCTCAAGAGCAATTGTGATGCTTCATGGATCATAGTAATCTTTCGTAACATCCTCTTGCTTATCTTAAGAAACTAATAATTATATTTTGATTAGATGATATATTCTAACAATGTGGCTAAGGATAGGCACATTCATACAAGAAGATTATCAAAACACATGCCAAAGCAAAGAAGGATAGGTGAAGAGAGAAGGGTATTGGAACCCAAAAGAATTATAATATAGGTATACCCTAAGATTTATAGTTAAATTAGTACTTTATAACTAAGCAATGCCCACCAAGATTGAACCCATAACTTAGAATTTCTAAATCAAGTGTTTTACTACTAGGCTAACACCTCATTATTAAGGATATGTGAATAGGATTATCACAACACATATACAAAAGAGTAACACATACAAACAAATACAAGGTATAGAAGAATAGGTAAAACATTATATGATTGTTTGCTATGGTCAATTCTCTACCTACTATGGTAGGTAATCTATATATTTTTATAATGACCTTAGATAACACACATTTCAATAATGATGACTTTTCCATGTGTTTTTTGTACTGCCTTGTTTCTTTCTTTCCAATACGTATTACTAATTGATATTACTTATCTTTGGTTAATTTGCTATACAAGAAATGAAAAATTCATTTACAATACAATGACCGGCATTTTTCGAGAAGCACATGTAGTGCATGTGATTCACATAAAGAGATTTTCTTTTGTTTGTTGTGGTAGAGATGGTCAATTTTTCAAGAAGCACTAGTAGTTGCATGCAAATCGCATAAAGGGATTTTCTTTTGTTTGTTCGGCTTAAAGTCCCATGTGACCCTTGTCCATTTGTTGAGAATACATGCATCACACTTATCTTAATAAAAAGGATTACACTTTAGCAATCGATGGATGAGCCAAAGGTTAACCTATAGTCAAGCACCTTACCATCCACCTTACCGTCCATTCATATGAATGGGAATGATGCTTCGGTTCAAGAATACATCGGAAAATTTCCACTGTATTACTGTGGTAGTAACGGGCAAGTCTGGTTTAGAATAGAATCCCACGTGACCTATGGATTACTTTGTTTCTTTCCTCAGAAAAGGACCACCTGCTGCAAAGAGAGGACATTTTCAATCCTGTGCCAAAAACGATGTGATGCGAAATGAGTGATCATCCTGGCACTGTTACAGGCATCCAGCAGGAATATGCTTCCCCGATTGTGCAAAGTGCAAAACCCATGCGAGACACGCCGTTTATGTCCCACTTTAATGTCTCCTCGTGATAGGGACTCCTCGCTCCAGCACAACCGTAGATTTTCGAAGATAATCCTCTTTAGTGGGTTATAAATACAGCCCCTATTTCTCCGCCGTTAATGAATCAAGCAAGTTCACACTACTAGCCCACTGAGAATTAGGCAGTTTATTAGATACTCCTCATCAGCCATGGCCAAGTCAGTTGCATTGTGGGTTCTCACCGTCCTGGTTCTTCAGGCCTTGTATTTCTATGTAAATGTATTCAACTTTGACTTAATATCTACCTACGTTTCTGTTGCATTGCTATAGCTTGATGCTTTGCATTTTGATTTTCAGTATATTGACTTAGTTCAAGCAGGGTGATAATGGTGATAATGAAGATATAATATGTGTGTGAGAGTTGTGCAAGTGCAGGCTGACGAAGGAAAGGCTACCGTGGCGATATTGGTCAACAAGCATGTTAACCCTGGGGAAAATATAACGGTGGTGGGTGATGCGGATAAGCTCCGCAATTGGGATTGCAAAGCTTGCCCTAACTTGACGTTGACCTGGAACTCAGACGACAACTGGCTCTCGGTCACTGTAAGCATGCATTTATGCAACAAATAAAATCATCGCTGTGCCTTTACTTCTTTATTTGGTTCATTTATTTGGAAACATGAGAGGCTATGCTCGACCGAAATAGATTCCAATTACCCTTAATTTTCCCATTACCCTTAATTTTCCGGATTCTCAGAGGTTTTTCCGGGATTTTGTTCCATTCTTCATCCCACCATTTTTGAAATGCTGCTGCTACCACCATTCATGGTTTATGCAAAATTGTTTGCATAAACCGTGGAGCTCAAAAACAGTTTTTTTTTTCATTAAAAAATTCACACCTTTTTCATTTATTGAACACAAAATTTTATTGCGTTCCTAGGTTGTCTAGATCTATTACACAGTAGAAATATATATACTATGAGCTTTGAAAACATCATAAAAAAATTTGCAAGTATTGTTGCTATGATTTCACATAAATCAATCAAATTTGCATTTGTAATATTTAATCTACTATAATATAAATACAATTTGTACTTTATACTAGAAATATTGGTCATTCACTATGAATTTATAGCTATCTACCTATTTCAGCTCTGAAACTTTGAAATCCTTATTTGCTCTTTTAACTATGCAATTACAATCTCAACAGAAGTAAAACCACATAATACAGCCATTTGTTAATAAATTTTATTTCAAAAATGAATATTAATTTTGGATAGGCATTACTCTTTAGGATTCCTGGAAAGTTTTCCAATTTCTTTTACAATTCAGGTTCTTCGGGAATCACCACAATACTTCCATTAAGAAAGGATTGATTTACGAATACTATAACCAAATCGAAGAATTTGTGGCTAATGAAACTGAAATCCCTTGGTGCAGGAACTGTACACGGGCAAACAATACCAGTACAAGGCGGTAGTGGTGGATACCAACGGCAATTGCAACTGGCAGCCAGGAAACGACAGGGAGCTAAACATTCCCAGTTCTTTCATCGGAAAGAAGTACCTATTGGTACCAACGCGCCCATGCTTGGCATGGGGCCTTTGTTTTTTTTTTTTTTTTTAAAAAAAAAGGGAAAGAAGAATAAAAAACAAAAAAAAATTAAAAAAAAAAAGATGAGTTACCTTAACCCTAAAATTGGCTATAAAAAGCCATCAAGGTGATGGAGTTGGGAGAGGAGAGGAGGAGAAGTCAGGCCAGGAAGCCCTAGGCCAGTGAGGCCAGGGCCGTGAAGCCATGGATTGAACCTCCTCTTTCTCTGGGTGGTTGACAGTGTGTATGGTAACAACGGTTGGCGGTTTGCAAGGCATTGGTGATGTTTGATCGCAACTACACATGATTCTTGTGGCAACACAACTATGCATCTTGTCAGTGGATCTTCTCTCTATCTTCTTTTATTTCAGCAAATGGCATGTGGTGGACGCATGATGTTTATGCAGTTGGCGGTTCGCAGGGCATTGGTGATGTTTGATCGCAACTACACATGATTCTTGCGGGCACACAACCATGCATCCTGTCGATAGATCTTCTCTCTACCTTCTTTTATTTCAGCAAATGGCATGTGGTGGATGGTGGATTTGTGCACGATGTTTATGCAGTTGGCGGTTCGCAGAGCATTGGTGACGTTTGATCGCAACTACACATGATTCTTGCAGCAACACAACCACCCCTCTTGTCGATGGATCTTCTCTCTATCTTCTTTGATTTCAGCAAATGGTATGTGGTGGACAGTGGATTTGTGCATGATGTTTATGCAGTTGGTCGTCCACAGGGCATTGGTGATGTTTGATCGCAACTACACATGATTCTTGCAGCAACACAACCACCCCTCTTGTCGATGGATCTTCTCTCTATCTGCTTTTATTTCAGCAAATGGTATGTGGTGGACAGTGGATTTGTGCATGATGTTTATGCAGTTGGTCGTCCACAGGGCATTGGTGATGTTTGATCGCAACTACACATGATTGTTGTGGCAACACAACTATGCATCTTGTCGGTGGTTCCTGTTTCTCTCTCCTTTAGTTTTTTTTCATATTTTATTTCTCTCTATGTTTTCTATCTCTCTATCTCTCTATCACTTGGTCACATGGCTCTTTCCAGCTGAGACTATTCTCGGGGTTTCCGTACCCATATAGGAGATGCCCTAGGCTATAGTCTCCTCAAACGAGTTTTTCCCGTGTTGGCATGACCAAAATTTATGCATCAACACTACCTTTTGAATATTTCGTGGGACTGCTCCGCACGAAATGAGGACATTTTCACTATAGTTTGATGGATCTATTCTGGTTCTGGTTCTTATGCTTAATAATCTACTAAATAACACGAGTACCGGATATATCTTACATCATGCTGCAAAGTAAGAGATTCAGCCCAATCCTTGGAACATGCTACCGCCTTAGGTGGCATCCTTCTTAATTGCAGCTTGGAAGCCATTGTGATAATGATATGAATAT
>MNCI01013319.1:30265-43843 GCA_015680685.1 Gnetum montanum
CGCCCTCCCTTTACCATGTTCATGGTGAGTAGGAACATAAGAACTATTGGGAAAAATGCTCTGGCAACAAATTTGAAGATTAAATCCTTGGATTTTAACTTCTTGAAGACAAACAATGTCAAAGGAATGTCTCCGAATATAGTCACGAACTATATATCGTCGGTGAGGGTCTGAAAAGCCCCTAACATTCCATGAACAACACTTCATTGGGTTTGTGTAGAAGAAGGAGGATCCTCCTCAACCACCAAGGCCTTAAAAGAATTCCTGAATTCAAAGTTGTTAACTAGAGGACGTCGAGCACTTAGTCTTTTGTTAAAGGACTGGCTAGCACTAGTCGATGATCGATGCCTTTTAGGGAAGGCACTAAAGATAGGGTTATCACGTGTGACTGAGGCATAAGATTTCCGGGTAACACGCTCCCAACCACTAGTAGCATCTTTTAGGGCCCCTTCCTGATTAAGAGGAGTCTTAGTAACATTAGTATCATTGGTTCTCATATCATCCACATCGGACACCTTAGAATCCGAAGAAGGAGGTTTAGTTGATTGATCCTCGACATTATCCTTGCCTATGTCCTGAGATATGTTGTGAGATTTTAGTTCTTCACTAACTTGTTCTGCTAAAATTCGCTCAGCTTCAAGCTTGGCTAGTAACTTCAGGCATTGAGCTTTACGATGGGTCGGATCAAGGCAGTAATAACAACTGTTGGGAAGTGTAAGATATGAGATTTTTTGAACAAAGGTCTTTCCTTTTACATTAACTTCTAGTGAATCGGGACGTGGCTTTTGCATATCAATTTTGACGCACACTCGTCGAGTAGGTCGAGGACGGAAGCCTGAAAAGCTCTCCATTCCGATGACTTCCCCAACCTGTGCAGCAAGGATATCAACATGGGGAGAAAAATGAGGAGGGAGTCCTGGAAATTCGATCCAGACCGGCAAAATACTTTTGCTAGCTTTTGCAGGATCGAAATCCTCCTTCCAGGGTTGAAGGACTAAAAAGGAGCCATAAACATCCCAAATAGACTGTTGTTTCACGAACTCTGCCATAGCCTTAGTTTCAAAAGCAAAGAGAAAAAAGCCTTTTGTGAGATTGGAAGCTAAGGTTATTCTAATATTACGGGGTTCCCAAAATTTTTTAACCCAATCTTGGAACACCGAGGCAGGAGGAATCCTACCAGTGAAGAAGCCAATTGTGTATAGGTGAGTAAATGTTTGAACGGTTTGGTCAAATATGTCTTCCGGAAAATCAAAACGTAAAACAGAATCGTTTGCATCCATATTGGTTGAGTTGTCAATAGGCGGTGAGTCAATGTTAATATTGGAGGATTCCATTATTTTACGTTTTTTTCCTCCAACATCAACATCAGAGCAAGAAGACAAAGCGGATTGGGTCATGCAGACCCGTTGAGCCTAAACCTAGCCAATTCAGAAAAGCAAAAAGAAAATATGAAAAAAAAACCAAACAGAACACAATGGAACAAACTCACCGGGTTTAACAGATGATAATTTTAGATGCTTCGCAGCGCTCCCTTTGCTTGCGATCACAAGAAACTGATCTCATCCGAGCGCAGGACCAATGCAATGCAATGCCGTCACGCGAAGATAGCGATCAACAAGTGCCAGAAGGCTGCAACGGATCCCAATAAAATCCCCAAGACGAATTCCGTTTGTCTGGTTTGGCATTAACAGAGAGACGGATGCGGACGTGAGCCACAGGCCGGCAGCAGCAGCAGCCTCACGATCCAAGTACTCGGTTTCCCACCAAGCTTCCACTGGCTTCTTTCTGGTTCCTGCAAATGAACATCCAACCGTTTTCACGGGAGCGCCGAAGGAATGCCGTCAGAAGCTTCCGTTTACTTGACTTCCAACGCGGCAAGGGCAGCGATGCAGGGTTTCCTTGTCTCTCTCTCTCTCTCATGCCCGTCCCGTCCTGCATTCACGCGAATAAGCACCTCCCCTCCTGCAGCACTACTACAATGATATGAATATAGTAATTATAATATGTAAGTTTTATTTATAATGACCTCGATGGCCCGGTCAGAATTTACGATGATAATTGTTACAATTTTTGTTGCGTGGAACCTTTTAATATGTTTGGTTTTATGTGAAATGAGGGCCAGTTCACTCTGTGGATAGGTTTAATACGTTACAAAATCCTTTTTCATTGGTATGCCTTCCATGGATTTTTAAATTCATAAAATGTTTGGACGCTTCTTTATCGTGTGGAAGATAATGGGTTGATCCATACTTTTGTTTACACATTCACATTACGGTGGAGGTTGGAGGGCTTGGCATCTATCTGAGTTTTTAGCTCAATTAAATGGTTTTCACCTGTGAATGAGTTGATGCATCGTTATATTGCCGGGGCAAATAATGTTAAAACCTATGCAACAAAAGAATATGATTCGTGGAAGTGAGGAATCCAGGATTTGTGATTTTGAATGTGTTTGGGTATGTGTGCCTCAAGAAGTGGGGAAGGGTTCCTAGCCGGGGACGTTATAGAGAAAATTTAAATATATTAGTTTTTTTAAAAAATTAAATCTCATATATGATAAAAATACATTGTAAAATATAGAACAAATCCAATGTAAATCCAAAATATTGTTAATGCTTAAAAATTGCACAATATCGTCATTAAATTGAAGCAAGAAAATTTGCAAAGGTATGGAAGGCATTGAATCCATTTCCTTAGGAACCATAATGTGGCCAAACATATAATTTCTACAACAACCAAAATGACAGCAATAAAATGAAACCCTTTTGTTACTCAATCCAATATTTCAAATCAGCTAATACTTTTGTTCAACGACTACCTGTGGGTAGCACCATAAGGACTACCTGTGAGTAGCACCATAGGGCAGGGCCACGTTGAAGATGACCGCATTATAAGAAGACACAACTTAACTAAACTAGGCACAGCCCAGTAACTCACCTCACCTAAAATGATTGAAAACCTTTCAGATGCTGGAACAGATTTTTAAAAGAAGTTGAACAAGCATCCATCCTTCATCATGTTCATGACTCATGATCCATGACGATGACCCTGTTTTGTTTTTTCTTTTTTCCAACAGAGATATGAGAAAAAGAACAAACACCAGCAATGAACAATAAACATGCGTGAATGTGTGAGTCATGGCGGAACCTTTGACGCTCCCAAAGGCAGGCGAATCCATGCAAATGCAATGTTTTCCTCGCATGCCCCTTCCAAAACTTGATTTCCGTATGATCCATACTTGCCCCTTCGGCCTTCGGTTACCATAGTAGCCCTTTCGTGATTTCCGTGTGTTTGTTTATTTATTCGTACTCGTTTTTTGTGGTCCGTTTCATGCCGATGCCATGAATCTTGATTGCTTGCTTGCCACTTAAGAATGAAATGAAATTTTTGCTATGATTCAGAACAGCTTTTAATGCAAAATGCAGACATCACAAGAATTAAAAAGGCAAGAACAATACGAGGCAAGGCAAGGGACCATTTCAATGTATATGTACAAATCCAGAAAAAATTTCATAGGAAATCATGAAATACATACAAATCCGACACGAGCAGTTCGTCAAAATTTATTGAGCAGTTCGTCAAAATTTATCCGGAAGCACGAATCTCCGGTGAATAGGTTAAAACTCATCCATCAAATGAATTCATTCACACGCAATGATTCAAAATTGAGGAAAATGGTTAATTAGGCTGGAGAAGTCTCCTATGACTTGAAGGGAAAAAAAAACTCAGTACATATTGAACACAATTTTAAACCTGAATCAATATTTTAAAATCTATAATCTAATATATGGGCAAATGCAGAAGTTAAAACATGAATCAGAAACGTTGTAATAGAGTTGGCATGCAGTTAGATGATGTCTGAACTAAAATAATTGCAAGTCAAGACCATCATAGAGAAGGTCATCAAACTACAAGAGGTGCAGTACAACTTCAGTAATTAAAAAGCGGAGAAAGAACAAAATAGATGCAAGGAAAGAGAAGGCTAACACAGAACATGTCCATAACTGCACATTTTTTAGCAACTTGTCAAAATGCAAAATAAGCTGTTTTCTAGTTGATAGATTGTGATACGATTGTCTCTTTTTATTGGTGTTTTTTCCGGTCTTAAATTTTTCATACTTTGGCGTTAAGGTTTTTAAAACTTTGATTAAAAAATGGATAAATCGGAATTTACTCCAGTTGTGTTATCGGCGGATAGACACCAAAAATCCGCAAAAATGGGGAAAGTTTGACTTGCATGTCAAATCGGCTTAGGTCACATTCAAATCGGCCTGTCAAAAATCATTGTGCACAAGTAAAAATTTAAGCAAATTTTAATCCCTCTTTCTACCAAGGTAGAAAAGCAACGAACCCAGAAAATATAGATTTCATATTTAATTCTTTCTGCATTGAGATGAATTCGGTTCAAAAACATTTTTCNATGTTTTTGAACCGAATTCATCTCAATGCAGAAAGAATTAAATATGAAATCTATATTTTCTGGGTTCGTTGCTTTTCTACCTTGGTAGAAAGAGGGATTAAAATTTGCTTAAATTTTTACTTGTGCACAATGATTTTTGACAGGCCGATTTGAATGTGACCTAAGCCGATTTGACATGCAAGTCAAACTTTCCCCATTTTTGCGGATTTTTGGTGTCTATCCGCCGATAACACAACTGGAGTAAATTCCGATTTATCCATTTTTTAATCAAAGTTTTAAAAACCTTAACGCCAAAGTATGAAAAATTTAAGACCGGAAAAAACACCAATAAAAAGAGACAATCGTATCACAATCTNAGCCAAAACAAGAGAGAATTGTTTATATAAATCATAGATTGAAAACTCATATTGGCAACCCTTTTGATAAATAAGACCAAAAAAATTTCAATAAACTAGTGTAAGAATCAAATTGCAATATTAGCAAAATAGAGCAATTATATTTACCTATGTTAGTGATGAGTCATGATTTGCTTAGCCTTGACATGGAGCCTTAACATCTGATGAATTGTTGTTTTCTATCTACTTCGACATTAGGTATGTGACGTCGAGGCCTGGACATGATGTTAGGTCTCCAACATTGGCGTATATACTCTAGCCTATAAATATAGCATCTCAGCTCTCATTTTGAGTAGGTTTTGCATTAGTTTATAGCTTTGTCAATAGAGTAGCTAAATTCTTGTAGTTTTATTCTGTGATCTTACAAAATAGTTAATGAGTGCCAACAAAGTGGATCTGAGTCACTTGTACAAAGTCTTATTCGACTAGCAATGTACTTGGACATATTCCATGAACGACGATACGATCGAGATTGATTCTTAGTCATTACAGCACTTTGACTTAGATTAGATTTACTTTTCATGTACTTAGTTAACATTTACATTTTCATGCATGTTAATTAATTAAGCACATAAGTACTATTGCTTCATGCATGCATATGACTCTTGGTAATCCAAGCAATGCTTAACACTTGGTAACCTAGCATTGTTATATGTATTCAGAATGTGCACAGGAAGAGGGATCAGACACTTATGTTAGGGTAGTTGATTATTAATTAGCAATTAGATTAGTTGAATTGATTATAAATTGAGTTTCAAGCTATTGTTAACTGTAGAATAATAAAAAATAAAATAATAAAGTTCATATGGCTCACTCTAGACTAAACCATACTTGACAAAGCTACCACTAGTCCAAGTCGGAAGACAACGAATTGTGAGCAAGGCATAATGATCTAGATGCCACAATCAGTCCCATCCATGGAATTTGACCGGATCATGAGTGAACGCTTATGATTCATATGGTTGGGTGGAGGGGTACCTTGCCACTCATCATTGGCACTGTTGCCAGGGATGGTGCTAGTTATTTAGATTAGTTATATTATAAATGATCATTGTAAAGGTACCAATGACCTATTTTTAAAAAAATATAAATATTTTAAATCACACACATTATCAAACAAAACCATGTCTTATTCACATAGGACCCATAATGCATCGTATGATGAGAACACTCGTAGGAGAAATGATAGGATATATACTAAAGAAAATTGGATTGAACAACCTCAAACAGGTGTTTCTATGCTCATTTAGACCCTTACTACACCCAAAGACTACATTCAACTGGTGCAGACAATCCTAGAGGAGATGGAGAAAGTCCTAGAACAAGGAGGGCCTTAAGGCTTAGGACCACCTCTAAACCTAGACAAGATAAATCAAAGGACCAAGGGGAGAACTATGGAAGCCATGGTGATTTTCCCAGTTCCTCATCTTTCTCCTCCTCTTCAACATCTAGTTCTGATGAAGATGAACGTAGGTATAGAGATGAATGTAGGTACAAGGTTAAGATAAAAATAGAAATTGGACCTAAGGAAAAAATCAAAGATATCACAAGGAACATAGACAAGATCATCACAATCAAACGAATAGAGATAGAAATTTTCATCACAACATGTATAATATTGATGAAACCTTGTTGGCGACTAAGAGCTTGATTGAGATCATGGAGGCAATTAAGATACCTCACAAGCATCATAGGGATAGTTGCTTACCTAGGCTTGATATAAAAAATATCCCTAAATTTGTTGGAGGTTACAACTTAGATCCACACCCTCATATACAAGTCTTCCATGATGCTTGTGCCTTGTACAATGTTGAAAATGGATGGCAAAAGCTTAAACTCTTTTCTAGGACACTAATCGATGAAGTTGAAGTATGGTACAAATCGTTGAAACCAAATTCAATCTAACAGTGGTCCACAATGTTGGTACTTCTCAATGAAAAATACCAAACCTATGAAAGGGTGTCCAACCTGAGGAGACAAATCCAAGAGTGGAAGCAAGAACATCATGAACCCTTGGATGTGGCCTTTAATAGATACTATTCACTATTACATAGATTTCCTAGCCATGATTTTTCCAAAAAAATGTAAATTTTTCACATCATCAATGGGCTTCGTAATGAAACAAAGAAGACCCTTGGGATGTATGCTTCAGGTCAATTATACAAGCTAGGAACCCATCAGATTAAAGAGTTAATCAAGTGTTTGGCAAAAGAAGAAGGAGAGCTATGTAGATGAGAGAATGTAGAGGAAAATAAGTGGGACCCAACTCTGCAAAAGAAAAGTGTCCATATCCATGATATGGAAAAGGAGGCAACTCTTGATGAGGTGATTTTGCAATGGACCTAGCCAATACAAAATTCCATCATTAAGGTTAAAGAAAAGTTGGACAAGATCTCAGAATTAATGAATGAGAAAGGTAAAACATGCAAAGAAATCATAGAGGAGAGAGTAGAACAAAATGAAACAAGTGATCATAGAAAAAGAAGGAAAAAGAATAAAAAAACAACTAGGAACACTTTTTAACAAGATGGGGAAATGATTGTAGAAGAAGAGGCTATAGAATCAACCACTAAAGAGGATGGTGGATGTGACATTTGCCTAATGACCATCAAAAGGGCCCTTGCTCGATTTTGTTGCATCTACAAGAGTATTGGGCTGGTGCATTAAATTCGAAGTTTTTACAAAAGTACATGCCTAGGATATTTCCTCTTCCATGTAGTAATTTTAAACAACCCCAAAACCAACTATACTATCCTAGAGGGAACTTATCACCAACCTCAACATTGGCATCAATTGCATTGGCAACAACCACACTCATGGGGAAGGTCACCACTAAACTAGCCATATCCTTCCTACCAAATAAACCCACACAAATATTATGTTTAGCACCATGTTTTGCCAACTAGTTCTACTTCCTCTACCTTAAATCACTACTACCACTCTTCTGAATATCGTTATCCCACAACATCTTATATGAGATCACCACCTCACACCTCTCACCCTATGTCATATCCTTAATATTCTCATACTCACCTCCACCATATGTCACCTTCAACAACATAGGAAGGTTTATCATCACAACATTAACGAGAGAATGCCACTTGTGTTACAAACATACATGTAAATGATAATGCTAGTAGATTTCAACTCAAGACTTGGAAATGTTCCTTCTAGAGGGAATGTTGTAAGCTGAAGCAAAACATTGATGGACCTACTCCATGACCTAAAATAGCACAAGGCCAACCTAATGCAACTACCTTCCTCATCAATGATGTCTCCTAATCATACACAAAAGCCAATAACCATTACCACTCCAACACAAGATATAAATGATAAACTTATCATTGTGGAGAGACAGAAGAATCATGCATCACCAATAATGAAAAAGGGTGCAGTTGTGGGTTAGAAGTTCAAAATATTAACACAACCCCTATACTGATCCACCATAAAGCTCAAGAGCAAGTGTGTGGGTGAAAGCCAATCTACATAGTAGCCACTAAACCAAAAGACACCCAGTGGCTTGAAAATGAGAATATAAAAATATCTCAAAGATATATGGAAGTAATTGATTTGCTTATAAGTTCTGGAATTTTTTAATTTTTCATATGTTTTCTATTTCTTAATATTTTTCTTTTCTTTATATTTTTCTCTTTTCTTGAGTCATTATCTTTATGTTTTATGAATTGTTTTTTTATGTTTTTATTCATAAAATTTCCAAGTCATAATGCAAAAGTCAGTGCTATGTGTTGGATTTTTTTTGTGCTATATTATCAAGATGATTAGGTAAGTAATTGTGTAAAGTAATAAGACCACCTCATCCATCCCTCCAGTTGTTTGAATAAAAGGTCTTTTTCATGAAAATAATTTGGTTTTTCTTTTATGAAACTAAAATTAATCAATGATCATTGTATCTTGAAGAAAGAGGGAATGACTAAGTGGTAATAGCAAAGGGTGTGTCCTCAAGGGAACTTGTTGGGTTCTCTTCTTGACTTCCTTCATTTGGTTTATGACTCCTCTTAGAATGTTTCATCACTCTCTCATCAACCAATAAAAAGGAAACTTTGTCTTTGCATGGTGTGATTTCCATTCAAAAAAAAAAAAAACAAAGAAAAGAAAACACAAAAAATGAAACAAAAAAAAACATAAAAAAAATAATGGGAATTCAAAGCACATCCCTTAGACATAATAATAGGCTACAAGCACTGGTTATGGGGCTAGAAAGACGTGTTATCCATACCTGAAGGCATCCCTCTAACTAAGGCCCTTCCTTCCTTCTTCTCTTTTTGGAATGATGATTGTTCTTTGTGGTGGTTGTGGACTCATGGTGGTCAACAAGAAGAAACACATCAATGCAAGGTCACTATTCATGGTATGGACTTGGTATGAACTTGGATGGATAGGTATGTTGATCATTTTAATCACACTTGTCATAAGAACTAATTGTGGACATGGTCAACTATATTACATCCTAATCTCTACGATCCCTTCTCATTCCATTATTCATCTCACTACTGCATGTGATTATGAGCCTTTTGGTTTTGTGTAGTATAGTGCAACATCGTAACAATGGAAATTGTGTGTTATTTGAAATAAGGCATGGTCTACATTTAACTTCTCAACTACCCATGAACATCTACAAAAGTGGTTATGCAAGGGCATTATGGCAAGCACTTGCTTTAGGGAGGACCCACTTACATAACTTTTGTTGATCATGGCTTTTGATGAGTGGCAAGGTACCCCTACACTCAACCATAAGAATACGAGCGTTACAAGTGCGATCCGATCAAACTCCATAAACTAAGTGCCTACACACATTATGGAACACTTAAGGTTAATCATTCGTTGTCTTCCCAGACTTGTATTTGTCACAGTTGTATGGTTAAGTAAGTCTAAGATATATGATTTTTATGTCTTTTCTATTTTATCTCCTATGCTAACGAGGTGAAGGGTGAAGAGACTAATTAACTAAATTTAACTAACTAACTAAGCCTTAATTAACCTAGCATCAGTATCCATTCCCACTTACCGTTCACACCCTGAACCAATGCAACCTTGGTTACCAAATGCTAGTCATTGCTGGGATCACCAAGTGTAACGCACGTGCTCGAAGCGGTCGTACTGAATGCACTTAACTAGGAGAGAAGGGCTGAGAGGGAATTAGTGACTAATAAAGCATTTTAACATTAGCAATAAATAATAATAAATAAAGTCCTATTTAGCCTATTCCATGCACTACAAGGTTTATCCAAGAAGTTCGTCTTTATTTCTGTACACAAACTTGTGTTCAGGTACAATATTTGTTTGAATAAAGATCCGTTCACTTTAGAGCTTCTACTGTGAGCACATGGAAATTATTCTATCTCTAGAGAGGTAAAACTACCAGAGGTTTGGTATGGTCTAGGCCTAGAGTGAGAAACAAGGGAGAGCTGCCTCTTATTTATAGATTTGGCAGCACACTGCGATATCACGTATGCAATATCTTAGGGGAAGACGTGATATTGCGTACACGATATTGTGGGGGATGTGATATCATGGTGGAAGCGATATCACATAAGTGATATTGTGGCCCATGCGATATTGCGTTCCATCATACCCCCATGACTAAATAAAAACTTGTCCTCAAGTTCCTTACAAAATATTGAGAAGGTATGGGATTATTGACTCAAATGGAACTAATGGTGAATGGGATGACATGTGAACGGATCATCATTATAGAACAAGAAAAAACTGGTGTTCACGCCAACAAGAGTGAACACTTTATACATTTGACATCAGGCTTTATTTGGCAACTAAGAAAGAGAGAGAGAGAGAAAGAATTTTTGCTACTGCCAATGCCAAGATTGCACCTTTTGTTGTCTATATAGAAGCGTGCCATCCATCTTGTTCTTTGCATAGCTTCTTCAATGCTAATCCGTTTCAAGTGTTCCCTCTAGATCCAATCCGTTGTTCTATGATCACCATCTGCACACACAACACAGTCTTATATTAGCAAGGGTAAATGAATCATAATGCAATTGATACCTTGCTTTGGTGAAAGGTCCATTGGTTGAGTTGTGGTATGGCTGATACGGATCTGAAGATATCATAGTGGTGACTACCAAAGGTGTAGGGGTTAGGAGAAAATCAAAAAAATTTGGGTCTAGACCCCCATGACTAAGAGCAAATCTCTGGTAGCAATAGAATGGAGAAAGAAAAAGAACAAGGAAGATGGAGAAAAAGAGACAACTATAATGTTGGTGAAATGGATGTTAAGATGGAAATGAACAAAATAAAGTGGATTGCAAAAAATTTTAAGGGAAAGAATTTAACTGGTGCACCAAATAGGAATGTCAGTGGGTCCTCCCCAAAGCAGGATCATGCCCTTAATGCCTTGGCAAACCCACATTCAAAGAGTTCTTAGGCTCTGGGAATGTCATTTGGAATAAGAGTTAAAGTCTCAACCCCAAGAATTTACCAAAAAGAAAACAATGCATCAACCAAAATATACACTAATGATACAACTGGCAATGAGGTGAACAATGGAGAGAAGAGAATGGAATGGAATCCCAAGAACAAGGTCATGATTAATGTGACTTAGCAGATCCCATTCCAAGTATGGCCTCAAACAAACCACTTCCAGTGACTTCGCATTAATGCATTCGGCCAATCCATCCCCTTGAAGTAACAAGAATTCCTTTACCCAAGAATCACCACCATTCCGACAAAATGAAGAAGGAGAGAATGGGAAGCAAGAAGGGCCTTAGTTAGAGGGAACATTTTTATTTTAGTTCCATAACTAGTGCTTGTAGCCCAAATGATTATTTCTTCTAAGGGGTGTGCTTTGAATTCTCACTATTCTTTTTATTTTTTATTTTTTTATGTGTTTATGCGTGAGAATCATACCATGCAAAGACTTTATTATTTTTATTTTCTCAGCTTCCCAATGATTAAGTAACGTCAAAAAAGTAAGAAAACTCAAGAAGAAAACATCCAAGCACCCAAGAGAATGTCCAACACAAATGCATCAAGTTCCCTTGAAGCCACACCCTTTTCAATCCTTGAGTCCTTCCTTAGTTTGAGAAATGCCCAGTCACTGATTTGTTGATAGTTCTTATTTAGAAAGGGACTGTACATTTCAAAGCCGAGAGAGACCATAGAAATTTGTGGATGTATGGATGAATTGAACTCATTACTTATAATATCAAAAGAACCATACATTAGTATCAACATCATAACTTAAAGGAAAAAACCAAACATTAGCAATCAATAGAAACATAGTTCATACCATCATGAAGAACACTTATTGGGTGACAAACTTACAAGATGGATAAGTCACACACACACACACAAGAAATGGAAAATTATGAATGATGTTTTAAAACAAAAATAAGAAAAGTTAAAGAAATTTGTAAAACAAAAATGTGTAAAAAAAAACGTGTAAAAAAAATTTGTAAAAAAAAAATATGTAAAACAAAAATGTGTAAAATAAAAATGTGTATAGAAAATTAAAAAGATCTGAGGGCCCCAAATGATTAGCATAGGTGGCCATCTCCCCCATGACTGAATGGAAAGGGAGAGATTTGAAATAATGAGCACCTGTTTGAATTTCTTAGAAGTGTCCAACTTCTCCCAACTGATGTTTTTAGGTTAAGAGGTGGAAGTTGGTGAAGCTCATACTCCAATGTATCTATGCTTTCGTTATGGGCATGAGTTGTTCCCCCAGTTCATTCCATGCATGTTGGTCAGTTTCTCTTTCGGTTAGCTATCAACCACGGGATGTCCACTTATTGTGTGGTTGCTACATATAGGCACCTTTGTCTCAGAGTTTCTAGGGCACACTAGTTACATGCAGGAGATGTTGAGCATTCCTCCATGTCATCACTTAATGAATCACTATATGTGATGCATGGAACTTTCTTCTTCTTGATCTTTCCATAAATGTTTATCTTAGATATTTCTAAGGAAAGATCGTGAATCCCTAGGCATGTGTCTATTGTACTTATCCATGCCCTTCCCATTATAATTGGGAAGTCCCCTTTATCATTGTTTACATGGATCAGTAGGAAATCAGCTAGGTATGACCAACCACACACAGTGGTAACGATGTTCTTTACCAATCCCAAGGGAATGGTGATGGAATGGTCAGCCAACTCTAGTTGAATGTTGCTCTTCTTGAGTTGGGGTAGGTTCCAGGCTTGATACATCTCTCGTGAGATTAAGTTGACTCTAGAACCTGAGTCAAGAAGAGCCTTATGAGGTTCATTCCTAGTGACTTAGAGGTAGATTAAGAGACTTCCAGGGTCAGATAGTTTCCTAGGAAGGTGGCCTACCTTGATCCAGTTAGTTATAGTATGTGTTAAAATAATCGTATGCGTTAAGCTCTATGGTTGATTTGAAGGGAGCTCTGAAGCCTTATGTGTTGCAGGAGCATACACAGACTCAATCGCTTGTGGTTGTGAGAACTTTTTTGGGCTTTTGGTTTTGAAGAAAGGTCTTCTCTTCTTGCGGTTGTCAGAACCAGCAGTGGGTTGAAGGTTTATAGCTCTTGTAGCATTATGTTACTACGGTTGAGTGGGGAGTTCCCCTTGCATTTTTGGAGTAGGAGGTATTGGAACTAATGGTGTGAGAGAGGAGGATGGATTTGGAGGATGGTATGGATGTGGAGCATCTTCTAGAGATAATGAGTCCTTCTAAAATACTCCTGAACTTGGTAGTGACATTGTGGAGTTGCGTAACCCATAGAGTCACTTGGAGAAACCGGCTGCTACACATAGTAGCCATAAGGAT
>MNCI01013319.1:43983-82408 GCA_015680685.1 Gnetum montanum
AATCTCTCCGCTATTTTTTATCCTTGTCACTACTTCGTTCCTCCTTAGACTCCTCTATAATTTTCAGGAAAGTTTCAATTTTACTATCTAAGGAGCTCAATATTTCATCTACCTTAGCCAATACTTCCATTGTTAACTTCTGAAGTGGCAAAGTTTTTCTATTCACCAACTCTTTGAGTGGTGACTCATCCTCTTCATCACAGAATCTCACTCCCCTCTTCCGGAGGGAAGGATCGCAGTAATACTTTTCCATGCTTTCTCTTTTTCGTAGCTCCCCTTCTTTTTTAGCTACTTGCTCCAAAAATTGATGAATTTCATGGGATCTAAGTTCTGATAATCTCCCTTGGGCATAAGTCCCAAGGGTTCTCCTAGTTTCATGTCTTAGCCCATCTACGAGGTGGTGAAGTTGATCCCGTTGCATGTAACCATGGCCTAAGCAACGATGTTGCAATGCGTAGTAGCAGCCCATGGCAACATCCAAGGGTTCATGATTACCCTATTTCCATCCTTGGATTTGCTAATGCAAGTTGGATACTCTGGAGTATGTTTGGTACTTATCATTGAACAACTCTAACATCGTACTCCATCTCCTAATGGTTTTCAGCTTTAAGGACTGGTATAAACTCTCTGCTTCCTTTATGAGTGTCCTAGGAAACAACTTTAATTTCTGCCACTCATTTTCAATATTTTGCAAGGTGCAGGCATCGTGGAATTCCTGTAAATGATTTTTCAGATCAGCATTATATACCCCTCAAAACGTGGGATATTATTCATGTCTAAGTGCTTGATCTAGCTATCTTTTTGATGCTTTGTTGGTATTCTCATAGCCTTTATTATATCTAACATACTCCAGGTTCCAAGTAGGGGTTCATCATGATCATCTCTCTCATGATGTGTATGATGCCTACGTTGTTCCCTACTTTCCCTTCTTTTAAGCCTTGACTCTCTCTAATGCCCTCGTCCTCTCTCTCGACTCTCTCATCGAGGTCTCTCATTTTGCTTTCCCTTATCCTCATTGTTATGCTCTTTATGACTACATCCTGATGTGGAAGGAGAGGGTGAATGATGTGATGAAGGCGAAGAAGAAGGAGAACCATTTCCATGACGATGTTTCTTACCTTCTCTTGTATGGCTACGGCCCTGATCGTGATGATGACCAGAATGGCCATCCTTGTCATGTGTTTTTGTTCCCTTGGTGAATAATTGGTGTTCACAAGGATCAGAACTAGGGTTTTGTATCATGAAGCGTAGGTTTTGATACCTCGCCTCCTCACTATTATTAGGAGGGGGAACATCATTCGATAGAGAACCTATTATAATGGGTTCACCATTTCCAATTTCTCTTAGGATGTGTGAGACCCCTTTTTCCTTCAACAATTTATGGTGGCTCTCCTGGCTTGAGTCCCTTAGACGTTGCACTGCTATGGGATGGTAATTTCTTATGTCATAATCTTCTGTAATGTATTTAATGTATAATTCCATCATGCCTATCTGTGCAAGTGCACAAAGAAGCATGTTAGGGACTGCCTGATTTGGAGTTAACACTATGTTACCTTGCAAATATCTCCAACGCAGTTGTTCATCCTGATGGAGGATAAAGGTAAAATCCGGTATATACTCATCGGGATGGGTATATACCACTCGGTATTTTTGAGGAACTGGCAGATTTTGGTTATGTTTTTTAGACTACCAACTATTTCTTGTATGATCCCTAGGTGGTGAAGTGATCTTATGAGAAGAAAAAGAAGACATTGTGTCTTGTCGGTGTGCTGATTAACTGTTATATAATTTTTTGTTTAATTAACCCTAAGGGTTCTTTTAAGCTCCCAATGATGTGGATAATTTCCTATGTTCTACTTAGTGCACAAACACTTAGTCCCTAACAACGGTTGCAATGATGAGTGGCGAGGTACCCCTACACTCAACCATACAAATACGAGCGTTACACATGCAATTTGATTGAACTCTGCAAAGTAAGTGCCTACATGCCTTATAGAATACTTAAGGTTAATCATTTGTTGTCTTCCTAGACTTGTATTTTTCACGGTTTTATGGTTAAGTAAGTATGAGGTATATGATTTTTATGTCTTTTTTGTTTTATCTCCTATGCTAATGAGGTGAAGGGTGACGAGACTAATTAACTACCTTTAACTAACTAACTAAGTCTTAATTAACCTAGCATCAGTATCCATTCCCACTTACCGTTCACACCCTGAACCAATGCAACCTTGGTTACTAAATGCTAGTCGTTGCTGGGATCACCAAGCATAACACATGTTCTCGAAGCGGTCATACTGAATGCACTTAACTAGCATGGAAGGGTTGAAAGGGAACTAATGACTAATAAAGCATTTAAACAGTAGCAATAAAGAACAATAAATAAAGTCCTATTTATCCTATTCCATGCACTGCAAGGTTTATCCAAGAAGTTTGTCTTTATTTTTGTACACAAACTTGTGTTCAAGTACAATATTTGTTTGAATAAAGATCCGTTCACTTTGGAGCTCCTACTGTGGGCACATGGAAATTATTCTATCTTTGGAGAGGTAAAACTGCTAGAGTTTTGCTATGGTCTAGGCCTAGAGTGAGAAACAAGGGAGAGCTGCCTCTTATTTATAGATTTGGTGGTGCACTGTGATATCACGTACATGATATCACAAGGGAAGACACAATATTGTGTATGTGATATCGTAGGGGATGCGATATCGCGGTGGACATGATATTGCATCCCATTAGCTTTGAACTAACCTTTACATATTCTAGAACATCAATGATGGTTTCTCTAAATTTATGTATGATTTTGGAACTACTTCTCATCTGTTTCATTAATTTTTTTCTACTTTTTTATTTTCATATCCATTAATATTTCTTTGTGATCTTCTGAATTAGACCTTGGTTTTAATTATTCAAAAACCTACGTGCTTCCAGAGTTATGCTTATTAGTCATGGGGGCTAGGGATACCTACTTTAGAATTTTTTAAATTTTTCTAACATCCTATTTTCGAACATCATGGTAACTAATAGTAATTGATCAAAATAATATGAACAACTTAATGATTGTAGTAACCTCATAGCCTTGGATAGAGTATGCTATAATCACCTTGTGCTTAAATGAAAACTAAGGAATCTAACAATGGTTAACTATTAAGGAAAATTTACCATAGCTAATGTTGATCCTTTGGTGACTACAAGTGATGCTAAAAGAAACATCTAAGGAAGAAGATCTTTTGCCAGGCACAAAAATGAAGCCAAGAGAGGGACAATGGAGGATATGACCATGGACACATCATAGGCAGATACAAGATAGTAGCTCAAGCTTCACATGTTTGCTAGATCCGTGGGGCAATGAGAAGAAATTTCAATCCATATTTTAAGAATGTTCTACATAACCAGAGAAGCACCAACATAACAATCAAGGTTAAAAGTTTACTGCTGTTAGTGACAACAAGAAGAATCATCTTTAGCAGATTTTTAAGGACCTCTATAAATTTTTTAATCTTCAATGTCTTTCTAGTCTTTTTGTCACTCTGTCATTTTCTATGCATCCACTTGAATAAAATTTTGTAATGTGACACTCGAAGTCAATCAATAGTTTACATATTAGTTAATAATCCCATACCTTTCCAATATTTTATAAGGAAGTTGTTCCTCATTTTTTTGATTGGAGGATGATTTTTCATTTAGTCATGGGGGTATGATGAGTCTTGATTTGCCTAGCCTTGACATTGGAGCCTTAACATATCATGAATCGCTATTTTTTATTTGCTTTGACATTAGGTACGTGACGTCGAGCCTGGTCATGACATTAGGTATCTAACATTGGAGTATATACTCTAGCCTATAAATATAGCTCTTGGGCTCCCATTTTGAGTAAGTTTTGCATTAGTTTTTCATAGCTTTGTTAATAGAGTAGTCAAATTCTTGTAGTTTTATTCCATGATCTTAGAAAATAGTCAGTGAGTGCCCATAGAGTGGATGTGAGTTAGTTGTACAAAGTCTTATTCAACTGGCAATGTATTTGGACATATTATATGAATGATAATAAGATTGAGATTGATTCTTATTCATTACAACACTTTGACTTAGATTAGATTTACTTTTCATGTACTTAGTTAACATTTACATTTTTATGCATGTTAATTAATTAAGCACATAAGTATGATCACTTTGAGCATGCGTATGAATCTTGGTAATCTCAAAAACACTTAACGTTTGGTAACCTAGCAGCATTATATGTGTTCAGGATGTGCACAAGAAGAGGGATCAGATACTTATATTAGGGTAGTTGATTATTAATTAGCAATTAGATTAGTTGAATTGATTATAAATTGAGTTTCAAGCTATTGTTAATTGTAGAACAATAAAATATAAAATAATAAAAATCATATGCCTCACTCTAGACTAAACTATACATGACAAACCTACCACTAGTCCAAGTGGGAAGACAACAAACTATGATCAAGGCATAGTGATCTAGATGCCACAACCAGTCCCATCCATGGAATTCAATTGGATCATGCTTGAATGCTTATGATTTGTATGGTTGGGCATAGGGGTACCTCACCTCTCATCAATTAGTAGTTATATTTTTCAATTTTTTTCATGTAAGAGCTTAATTAGAGTGCAAAATCAAATATAAAAATTTTAGTTTTTATTTGGCATGAGAATTAGTAATAAAAAATATAGTAAACTTAAAAAATCAAAAAAAAAATATAACACTATTGTAGATTAAATGACCGATCTAATTTTAAATCGACTTCATTGTTGCACTTTGATAGATCATAGATCTCGATTAATTGCAGATTTCTAAAGCTATGGTATAAATTATAACGGTTTTATGTATCTTAGCCAAGCAAAGATTCTAATAACAAGAGGGTAACAATCAAAGAAACCCACAATGTAGGGATATATATATTATAGCATATGGCCTAGAAAACTCAACAAGGATATATATATTATATATAAGGTGGTAGAGATTGTATGGCCTAGAAAATCCATCGAAGGTATATATATATATAATATAAGATGACCAAGAATTTATGCTCTAAAAAATTCAATGAGTGTTTGACTTATTAGCCATTAAAAAAATTCTTTAAAAATAGTTAACCAAATTTTCCTTCCCTCTAAAGTAATGTCAAATAAGGATATTTAACAAGACCATACTACTAGCATTGTAGACAACATCATCTACTACTCTTATTCCTCCATTTCTAACTCTTGCTATCAGTTGAAAATTTTTTTATTATAAGTCTATTTTCATAACTTTTTATTTAAGATTCAAAAATTTTCAAATGAGAGTAGGAGTTAGAAATGGAGTGTGGAAAAGCATAGATGGTGTTGTTTACAATGTTGGTAGTATAGTCATCTTAAATGTCCTTTATCTGACATCTACTTTAGAGGGAAGGAATGTCTGGTTACACATCCTTAAAGAATTTTATTAACGGCTAATAAGTCAAACCCCATTGATAATTTTAAGGAATATGCTCTTGGCCACCTAATATATATATATATATATATATTAATTCAACATTGTCATTGCCTTCACATAAAGCCTCTCTTATTTTCTATTTTTCTTCGTTATTTACATCATTGTCTACTTGTCTACCTCTTCTCTAGAGTTGATTTTGTTGTTTTTTAATAAAGTTTTTATTTATACAATCTTAGTCTTTCATCTTATAGTTGCTAGATATAGTAGTTTTTTGTAAATTTTTTAGTTTCTTCCTGCAAGTTTCCTTTTGTAGTTGTTTTATTGGTTACTCTTCTTTGTTGGAGATGTACAAATTTTTTTTATGTAGGAAGAGAAAATTGGTATAGAATGTACAATTTTAGAAAAAAGGCTGAAGATATATAGGTTAGTAGAATATTTTTAATTTTATTTATAGTAGTCTATTTAGGGGTTGCACAAATTGTATAGTTAGGATTATATATATGGGTTTTGTTGTAATAGGTTATTTCTTCAATTTAGCAAGTTGTTTGGGGGCATTAGGGATTTGTAGAATAGTTATTTAGGGGATGTATAGATTGTATATTTAGGTGATAAGCAACGAGGTACCCATATGCCCAACCATATGAATTACAAGCATTCATGCACAATCCAGTTGAATTCTATAGACCTAAGTTCCCATGTACATTAGTTCTAGGACATGAAATCTAATTGTGAAAATTGTTGTCTTCTCAACTACACTTATGGAACTTAATTGTATGGTTAACTATAATTGAGGCACATGATTTTTATTATTTTATATTCTATTTTTCTACGATTAAGAAAAAGTCAAAACTCAATATATGAACCACTTTAACTAATCTAATTGGTAATTAATAACTAACTATCCTAACATAAGTATTTGGTCCCACTTTTTGTGCACATCTTGAACATCTATAACGTTGCTGAGTTACCAAACATTAAGCATTGTTGGGATTACCAAGCATCATGCACATGGTTGAAGTGGTTGTACTTAGGTGCTTAATTAATTACAATTTAATTTCGCTAGCTTAATTTAGCTTAATTACTTAAAAGCATTAAAAGAAATTGCATAAAACATTAAATGCATGAATAAGATATTTAAGCTAGCCAAGGTGGTACAAGGTTTAATCAGAAAGCTTGTCTTTATTGCAGCATACAATGCCATGCTCAGGTACAACAATGCTTAAATAAAGATCCATACACTCAATGACCCTTGCTATGAGCACTTTGGAAAATATTCTAACTTTGGAGAAAAGAAATTGTAAGAGCTCTGCTATGCTATAACAAAATCTATCTACAAATTATGTGCCCAAGTGCTATATTTATAAGCCAGCACACAACCCATAATATCAGATATCCAAAATTGCTTCTTGGGCCCCAATATTGGGTATTTGATATTAGGGATCTGATATCAAGTATCTGATATTGTAGCTAGGCCAAATACAATTCATCATACCCCCATGACTAAATGAAAACTCATCCTTGAGTGAACAAGGGGAGGAATAATTTCCTTAAAAAATATTGGGAAGGTATGGGATTATCGATTGACATGCAAACTAACTCTAACAAAATAGATAGATGCTAACTGCCCAAGTGTACATATTTGTAATCTTTTACAAAATTGGATGTTCATGACAATAGACTTGAACACCTTAGACAAAACTAACATCCAACTCCTTTTGCAACTAAAGAGTAGGGGAGAAGATTCAATGATCATGAAGGGTCCTCATTGCATGGTGTTGTTGCTTGTTCCTTGGTGAAGATAGTCCTACTTCTAGTCCACACTTCCCACTACAATCATAAAAAAATTGTGGATTAGTGTGCAACGCCTAATACATAGCTTTGAGGTACCTTGTCTCATCGATAGTTACACTTGGCTAGGCTGTGATTATGGTGGGTTGATTCCTTTAATAGTATTAGCAAAAAGACTGAAAAATAGGGTGAAATGGATAAGTGGTTCATTATTAAATTTTGAAAAGTTCAAACACGATAAAATGCTTAAAGAGGATTAAATAATGCACAATAATAAAAAGAGGATTTCATTGAAAGACATTGTGAAGATGTACACAATTGGATGTCATTGATGGGACACACACAAAAAATTTGATTGTGAGAATGTCTAATGATAAAGAACTTAACTAATCCAACCAAAAGGTATGCAAGTGAATCCTTCCCAAAGTAGGCACATGCTCTTTATTATCCTTGCATAACCTTAAACCAAGGAGTTCATGGGCCCCATGGATGATTAATGGTCACAAAAAGTTAAATACAAAATCTCAGAAGAAACTACCTAAGAATTTTGACACATCAAACCAATACATCGAATAAAAACATGAAATCAAAAGTGAGGTGAGGTATGGAAAGCATAAATAGGTAAGAGAGAGTGTGGAATGGAGTTCACAATTAAGGTCACATGAAGTCCCTTGTGAATTTTGTGGTTAAATGGCCTAATAAAATCCATCCTTACTCTAGACCAAAACCAACAATGTTCAATGACTTTGCATCATCACTCTAAGACTAGTCCATCCCCTTGAGACACAAGAGTGCTCCAAAAGAACAACCACCATTCCTTATTTAAGAAGAAAAGAGAAGCAAGAAGTAAAAGAGGGCCTTAATTAGAGAGGACCTTCAATCATGGGTAACATTTCTTTTTAGTCCCATAGCTAGTGCTTGTATCCTATTTATTTTATCTAAGAGATGTGCTTTGAATTTTCATCATTTTTTTAATGAGAATCACACTATGCAAAGACTTATTCAATTTCCTATTATTGGTCAACACAAAACAATAAGAAATCTAGGAAAACACACATGCACCCACGTAAGAAGAAAGGCACAAAGAATTTTGAGTCTCCTTGAAGTCATACCCTATTCAAACTTTTGAATCATTTGCAAGTCTAGAAAATACCAAGGTCATATGTTTGTCAAAGTTTTAATAATGGAAAAGAGATCACATACTTCTAGAACAAGGAAAATAATAGAGGTTGTGGATGAGTGGATGTTGTGAACTTACTATAATCAATTAATTGGATAGCACATACCCACATCAAACAAACCACACTATACTCATTTGGCAATAAGGCATTTTATTATTAAAACATAATAACAAAATCAAATTAAAATAAAGAAAATTATACAAGAAATTTTAAAACATTTAAGAAAAATAAAATTTACTAATGATGTTGTAAAATAAAAATTGAAGAAAATTAATAATGTAAAAAAAAAATATGTAAGATAAAGAAATTTTAAAATAAAAAAGTTGTAAAAATAACAAAGTGTAAAAAAAATGTGTAAAACAAAAAGATGAAAAATTGAGGAGTTGTTTATATATTTAGCATGGGTGACAATCTCCCCCATAACTAAGTTGAAAGGAGGAGATCTGAAAGATTGAGCATGGTTGTCCATCCGATGAGGTTTTTGTTACACTAGCTTGCTCAGGTTCATGGAAAGGTTTGACTTGTTATGTGTTGACCAGTTGCTTTTTATTTAGGCTCTTAGGTTTGTAGATTAACATGGCCCTGGAAGGGAAAGTGTTGTAAATGATATAAGGTCCTTCCCACAACATCTAAAACTTAGTTCATTGAGTTATGTGTATGGGGTTCCAATAGGAGACCTTCTCTCCCAGTTGAAACTTGACTTTCCTAATTCTTAGGTCATGGAACTTTTTATTGAATGCCTTATGCAACTCATTAGATGATAGGACCACCAATAGATTTTCATCTAGAAGATTAAGATTCATTAATTATTCTTTTTGTGCTAAATATAATTCAAGGTTAAGGTCACAGGCTATTGACAATGTATGGAGCTTAGATTGAATAGGTATAGTTGATAATTTTTCGTATACTAGCTCATAGGAAGAATAGCCTATAGGGAGTTTCCACATTAAGCAATAGGCCCAGAGGGCATTGTTGAGTTTTGTGCTCCATTCTCTCCTATAGTTTCTAATAGTTATGATTAAGATCTTTGTGATTTTCCTATTTGTAGGCCCATAGGGATGTTGTTAGTTTATGTTCAATCCCCAAGAGTTGCAGAATCTTTCAAAAGGTAGTGCCTATAAGGTGGGTTCCATTATTAAAAATTAATGCATGTGGCATACCAAACCTATTTACAACATTTTGTTGTACAAACTAAGTAGTAGTAGAAGATGTATAGTTAGTGATGTTTGCTGCTTCTACCCATTTTGTATAATAGTTAATAGCAAATATCATGTACACCTTTTTATTTAACATGGACATGATGGGACCTATAAATTCAATGACCTAGGTGTCAAAGGGTTCTAGTTTTTGAATTCACTATTGAGGTCCCTCCATTTGAGTAGTCATTCCACAAGAGTGGATAAATTGGTAAGCATCCCTAAAAATTGTTAGCCAATAATACCCTACCATTAGGATTTTAATAGCCATGCATCTCCTAGCATAGTGGCCTCCACAAGGACCCTCATGAGAATCCTAGAGAACATGTAGTGATCAGCATTAGGAACACACCAATGAACCAAGCAATCGATGCACACCTTGTAGAGGTGTTCATTGATCTCCATGAAGCATTTTATCTATTGAAGAAACTATTGTTTCTTTCGGTGGTCTAATCTTTGTGGAATCTCTTGAGTGATAAGATAGGTGAGAATGCCATCATACCATTTAGGTTCAGTGGAAAATTGTTTAATTATAACCTTGAGAAAGATGAGTTCATTAGGAAATAGATCAGATAGTGGCTTTCCTTCTCTTTGATTTCCCATCGTAACTAAGATAATTTTTTAGTGATCACATTCTCAATTCCCTTTCGATCTACCATTGTAAGATTGAATTCCTATAAGATCATCAACCACCATTTGACATAGGGGCTCACCATTGGCTTATTCATTAGGAAGTGAATCACATTATGATCAATGTGCACAAATACTTTATATCTAAGCACATAGTGCCTGAACTTTTCTAGAGAATACCATTTCCATAACTTTATTTTTTTTGTGATGGTGTAGTTCAGTTGTACATCCATAATGCTTTGGATTGCATAGGGGATATAATATGGACATTTTTTTATCATCCAACTATGTAAGCATAGCCCCCAAGGCATAATTTGATGCATCCATCATAACGTGAAATGATCTAGATTAATCAAGTGCCTATAGACTTGAAGTTTCTACAAGTTTCTCCTTTAGCTATTGGAATGATTTTTCACATTCCTTGATTCAAATAAATGAAGCGTCTTTCTTTGTTAGCTTGGACAATGGTTTTGCAATCTTAGAGAAATTATCTATGAATCATCGATAGTAGGTAGTGTTTCCAAGGAATAACTGGATATCTTTTATAGTTTCTAGTTGATAGGTAACTCCTTGGATGATCCTTTTTTTTGGAGTTGATCTCAATCCCTACTTGTGAGATTCTATGGCCTAATACAATGCCTTCTTAGACCATGAGATGACTCTTTTTCCAATTGAGTCATAGATTTGTTTTCACACACATTTTTCATACTTGATCAAGGTAGTCTAAGGCTTGCTTGAATGTAGCACCATAAGTGGAGTAGTCATTCATAAAGACTTCCACTTCACTACTAATTTTTTGCTAAAAGATGCTTTAGACTAGGCATTGGAAAGTGGTAGGAGCATTACATAGACCAAAAGGCATATTGCAATATGCAAAGGTCCCCCAGGGACTTTTGAATGTTGTTTTGGCCTAATCCTTTGGCATGATTTGGATTTGGTTATAACCGCTATAACCATCTAGAAAATTGTAATAGAAATGCCTAAGTATGGTGTCCAACACCTAATCAATGAATGACAATGGAAAATGATTCTTGAATGTTGCCATATTTAACAGTCAAAAATCAATGTAGACCCACCACTTGCCACCTTTCTTTGGCGTAATTACAAGTGGACTAACCCACTCACTATTTGCAATGGAATAGATAAACCTTACCTTGAAGAGTTGTTTGATTCCCTCTTTCATGATCTAGTTTAATTTGGGATTCAATCATCTCTGTGGCTACCTCTTTTGCTTCATGGCCAAGTCAATGTAGATATGTTGCTAGCATATCCTAGGCTCAATACCTATGAGTTTAGAATATAATCAAGCAAAGGCTATTTCCCATTTGTCAACCACATTCAACAACATTTGTTTCTATTCTAGAGAAATATTTGTATTAATTATCACCAACTTCTCATTTTTCAAGAATGCATATTTCATGCTGACAGGTAGATTTTTTAACTCAAGGATCTCTTGTTTAAAGTTTTTAGGAATTTCCAACTCTTCCCAATAGGTATCATTATTTAAATTATCAAAGAGTTGATGATGAACTTGCTCTAGTTCATCCATGCCTATGACATAAGCACATGTAAGGCTCTTAGTAGGTTCCATGCATATTGTGCTACTTTTAGGATCAATGGTCAGCCACTGGGTGTTACCTTGTTTTGTGGCTCCTATGTATAGACATCTTTGAATATCTGCTTTAGGTGCAGACTACTTGCATGCAAAAATAGATGTTCATTTCATAGACTAGATTTTTTGCACACAATTTCACCCCATATTGTTGTATGCAATGCATGGAACTCATTTCTTCTTGATCTTTCCAAATGCATTTTCCTTAGATATCTCTAGGAAAAGATCTCTAATGTCCATTGTTGCATTAACAACCCTTAGCCATGCCCTTCCCATGATGATTGGGAAGTGCCCTTTACAATTCTCAACATTGATTACTAGGAAATTAGTAGAATAAGACTGCCCATAGACAATAGTCACAATGTATTCAACTAGTTCTAATGGAATAATAATGAACTAGTTGTCTAATTTTAATCAAATATTGCTCTTTTTAAGAGGCAGCAGTTTCTAGGTAGTATGCATCCCATGAGAAATCAAGTTCATACCAAAACTTGAATCAAGAAGAACTTTACATGTTTCATTCTTAGTAATTTGTAAATAAATAAGAGGACTTCTAGGATCAGCTAATTTCTTAGGAATGTTGTCATCCTTGATCTAATTGGATACAACATGAGTGAGCATAACAATATGGATTTTAGATGGCATTTGGTTTGAAGGGGACTTGAAGGCATTATATGAAGAGGAAGATGGAGAAGAAAGGTTACCAATCTCATGTGTATGTAACAGTTTAGGTGAGTTGTTGGCTTGGAAAAAAGGTCTATTTGATGATTTAGTGTCTGATCCACTTAGTTGATGAACCAGTTGTAGATTGATAGCCCTAGTAGCAATTCATTGTTGTGGTTGAGATGGAAGTTCACCTTGCATAGATGGAGCAGGTAGTAGCTATGTTGAGGATGAAGAAATAAGTGCAAGAATAGGAGAAGGATAAGGGTAAAAGGTGGTATACCTTCTTGAATGTGAAGAATGAGTTTGATAGTATTCGAGAGGGTAGTAGTGATGTTGGAAAGGAGAAACATGATTAGAAGAGTCACGTAGAGATAGGGGTTACAAAACGTAATACCCTTATGGATCTGGTTATCTATAAGGGTATTGCTACCTTGGTAGTGGCAACACCCATGATTGTGCATGCTACCACTGTTAATTTTGCTCATACGATTGTAGTAGAGTTTTTCTTGGATAATACTATTGTTGTTGATGGAGCTACCTAGAATTGTCTTGAGGATAAGAAAACCTTTTGGGTTCTTACCTTTTTGCTAGTCATGGGTTTAAAGAATACATCCTAGACTTCTATAAGTATGACACAATGGGGTAACATCCCTTAGGCTATTCATATTGGTAAATGTCACATCCACCATCATCATTTGATTCAATTTCTACAACTTCCTTTGTTGCAACAATCTTGCCCTTACCCCTTTGATTAGCACATTCAGCTTCTGCTTGGATTCTATGATTATGATCACTACTCTGTTCTTGGGACTCTTTAGTTATTTTGAAGATAGCTTGAAATCTACTACCCATAAAGTCCCATAACTAATCTACCTTAGTCCAAAATTTTAGAGGTAAATTTTTGAATCAGCAAGGTTTTTAGGTTCACTACCTTATCAAGTGATGATTCTTCCTCACTATCACAAAATTGAACCTCCCTCTTGGGAATGGAAGGATCATGGTTGTATTCTTTCACACTCAACTCTCCTTCTTCTTTTGCTCCCTAGTTGATCAACCATTGGATTTGATGAGCTCTTAGTTTTGATAATTGCCCTTAGTTCTAGACTCTAAGAGTTCTCCTCATTTCTGATTGGAGCCCATGTATGATATGGTGAAGTTGCTCCTATTGAGAATAACCATGGTTAGGACACCTATGCAATAGAGAATAGTATTGATCCATGGTTGCATCCAAGGATTCATGTGTCCCTTGTTCACATTCCTAGATCTACCTCATTAAGTTGGAGACTCAGGAGTATGTTTGATATTTGTTATTAAATAGTTCAAGCATTGTACTCCACCATCTGATGAATTCCAGTTCTAAGAACTGGTACTAGCTTTTTTCTTCTTTAATGAGTGTCCTAGGGAACAACTTAAGCTTTTGCTAGTTGTTTTCTATATTTTTCAAGGTACAAAAATCATGGAAATCTTGAAGATGATTTTTTAGATCTAAGTTATATCCCCCTTTGAACCTAGGAATATTATTCATGTCTAGCTTCTTGATCCAACTATCCTTAATGTTCCTTGTAGGAATTCTCACTAACTTTGCAATGTTTAGCATGCTTTATGTAGCAAGAGAAAGCTCATTGAGGCCATGATTCTAGTGCTTACAATGCCCTCTACTACCCTTTGTTCATGGAAATGGACCTCTCTTGAATGCTTGGGCCCTAGGTCTTGACTTGCCTAATGGTCCCTATGATCATCTTGGTTCCATCAGCCACCATCATTAAGATCACACCTCCTATGATTACATTCAAAGACAAAAGAGGAAGAAGATGGTGATGAAGGTGAGGAGGAAGGAGAACTAGCATCATCACAGTGCCTTCCACCCCCTCTTTGATGGTCATGGTCACGATCTTGTTGCTTGCTTGCATCCCTACCATGACTCTTCTCCTTGAATTCCTCTTTGTTATTTGATCCATTCTTGCTAGAACCAAGATTATGGATCATGGATTACAAGATCTAGTTTTGATCTCCTTCATTGAAGTCAAAGAGAGGAGTCTGTTTGATTAGAAAACCACTAGAGAATGGTTCTCCACCATCTTCATGAATGGGAAATCATTAGACCACTTCCCCTTCATAGATTCATAATGCTACTCTAGCTATTATTCTCTTAGAAGTTGTGCATATGTGGGATGATAATGCTTAACATCACTATTCAACATGAAGCCCTTAGATGCCCAACCACATAAGAGTTTGTTGGAGCATCATAGGAATGGACCGATTAGGTAGCAACATAATGTTGCCCTCCATGTCTTGCCACTATAGTAGTTCATCCTGGTATGGGAGTAAGGTGAAATTGGTTATGTAGTCATTAGGATGAGCATATACCACTCTTTATTATTGGGACACTTGCTGATTTACTTTATTAGACTTGGGTAGAGAATCACTTTTGTGAAAAGAAGACATCTTGTATTAGAAAACAAGAAATGTAGTGTGCTTCATAAAATTGTTATAGTTATTTTAATGTATGGTATGACTTTAAGATTCATTCTAATGATCTTAGTTAATTTTTCACTAAGTCCTAGATAGTGCATGTAACAAACAAAAGATCCTTGGAAATATCAAGAATGATGAGCAGCGAGGTACCCCTATGCCCAACCATATGAATCATAAGTGTTCATGTGCAATCCAATCAAATTCCAGAAAACTTAAGTTCCCACGTACATTGTCTTTAGGATGTGAAATCTAATCATGATAATTTTTTTCTTCTCAACTACACTTATGGAATTTAATTATATGGTTAAGTGTAATTGAGGCACATGATTTTTATTATTTTATATTTTATTCATCTACGATTAACAAGAAGTTAAACAAAATTTATGAACCACTTTAACTAATCTAATTATTAATTAATAGCTAACTACCCTAACATAACTATCAAGTCCCACTTTTCATGCACATCCTGAACACATATAACACTGTTGGGTTACCAAACATTAAGTGTTGCTAGGATTACCAAGCATCATGTGCATTCTTGAAGTAGTCATATTTTTATGCTTAATTATTNGTGTAAGAGCTCTACTATACTATGACAGAATCTATCTACAAACCATGTGCCCAAGTGCTATGTTTATAGTCTGGCACACACCCTATGATATCAAATATTTGACATTACTTCTTGGGCCTTGATATTGGGTATCCAATATTAGGGCTTTAACATTGGATATCCAATATCAAAGGCAAGGAAAATATGGTTCATAATTAGAAATATATGTATGGATATTATTTTATTCTTATGATAATGGGTATATATTAAAATGTTTTTTTCTACCAATTAAGTATAATCCCAATGGTAAAGATTATTGACTTCAAAGTTGGAAGTCATGTGTTCAATTTTGATATGTAATGCTAGGTTTCAAAGTTTGAAATGGATTATACATCTTATATAGTAGTGTATACCTATATTATAATTATTGTAAGGTTTCAAATTCCATCCCTCTTTTTCTTTAATAGTTTACTTATTCAATAGAGAAAATTAATAGGGGATGTAATTTATATGTTCTTATTGTAAAGGTGTATGTAGTATTAGTTTGTGTTTTTTTTTTCATTATAGATATGTTTGCATAATCGTATTTTAGAGGGTAGATACATTGTATGTTTAGGGATTTATATGTGGGTATTGTGTTGGTGTTGTTATAATGTGTATGTAGCAATGAGCTATTAGCCTAGTAGTAAGAAACTTGATTTGGAAACTCCAAGTCTTTGGTTCAATTGTGATAGACAATATTGAATTATATAAAGTTCTGACTAGACTATATATCTTGGATTATTTTGATTAGTATATATGATTTTTGTTAGGAATAACATGAGGGCATATGGTGCTATCATTGGTCTTACTATGAAGCCTTTCTTCTTTTCTTTTTCTCTTCATTTTTTCATTCTTCTTGTCTTCTTTTTCACATCTAATTTGGAGTTGTTTTTGTTGTTTTTTTATAGAATTTTTATTCATGTTGCCTTAGTATTTCATTGTAGATGTTTTAGTTTCTTCCTACTAGCTTCTTTTCGCATTTTTTTAGTGGTTACTCTTCTTTGTTGGAGATTTGCAAAGTTGTTGGATAGGAAGAGAAAATTAGTGCAAAATGTACAATTTCAGAAGAAGACTTTGTAGTAGTTTGGTTCTATACTATGTATGACATACTTCTAGGCTAGCAACATGTGAAGTGCATAAAGGATGTTTGTACTATGCTTTGGACCCAACACCTTCAAGAACATCTATGTTCTTGAATAGGAATTTTTTTTGAGCTTTTGAACTATTTTTTATAATGTTATGCTTTATAAAATATTTAAATAATATATTTTTAAAATTTTTCATTTATTATATAACATTTGAACAATGAAATTACTAAAAATTATAAAACTAATTTCCTAATAAAATATTGGCATTGAAAATCATATTTGATTGAAATAGAAAAATAAATAAATTGTTGAAAAAAATAAATCTATTAGATAATAAGAGTTTTTCTAAAGTTATATAATGATATATTCAGTAGAAGCTTAGAGTATAGTAGGAAAAAAATAGTAATTGCAAAATAATTTTACATATTTCTTGCATTTATACAAATTTACATTAGGTAGGATGTTTTTTAGGAGGCTAGTGTCTAATTGCTGAAATCTAGTTTCTTTTGCTTTATGTCTTTTAAAGTTGATTCTTGTTGCAATTCTTAAGTACCTTATAAAATAAATAGGTTGGAAAATTTTTAAGTAGTCAAGAGATTTTATTTTTGACATTGCAACAAATGCAAGTCTTGCTGTTGAGGTGCTAAAAAATTATATAATACTTTTGGAGGGAAAGCTTAGATTTTCTTAGGACATGCCCCTAGGCTAGTAACATAGCAAGTGCATAGAAGGTACCAATAAAAAGTCCATAAGTATAAGATAATGCATAAATTTAGCAAATTTATGTTATGAATCTATCATTAGTATGGATGTGTTGAAGTTTTCATTTGCTTCATCTTGAAATTGTAATTGTAAGTATTTTTAAGATACTTTGTAGGTGTATTAGGTTGATATATCTATGAAATATCATTCAATATTAATATATTGTTAATACATAATACAAAATATGTTTTAGTATAAGTCAAATTGAAATTTATAGTTACCTATTGAGCATTTATGTTTGGATGATTTGTTTAACTTGTATTTGATAATCCTATAGGTGTCATTCTATCATGAGCTTTAAGTAGTTGTATAATCTATTAATGTAGCTTTGGAATTAGATTTAAGGTATTCATGCCTAGTCCTACTATGAATTGTAAACATGTTGTTTTATTCTTAAATCATTAGTAGAGTATAACTAGTGAGTAAGAATGAAATGTTAATGAATATTTTGTATTATGAAAATTCTAGAATTATCATGAATGTGTACTTGAATGAATTCATTCATTTAATTTGCATTGTTTTCATTTATAGTGTATGGTATTGTTTGGGTTGTTGATATTTTTTGTTGTAGTTTAATATTCTCCTTGTTGAAGTCAACATTGTTTTGGTGGCTTGAAATTGTTGTGTCATTGTTACTTAAATCCAGTATTTGTTACTGTATAGTATCTTTGTTAACCTACCAAAGAATATGCAAAGAATTATTATAATTGTTTATTAAAGTAGTAAATTATTTTTAACAAATGAATAGAAATTTTATATTTGTGTAGTACCTGTAGAAATAAAATGTTTATGAATATTTTCTTACTATGTAAATTTTGAAATTTTAATGAATATGTACCTAAATGAATTCATTCTTGTAATTTTCATTTTGTTCTTCTATTGAAAATCATTCTACTTTGGTAGTTGACGTTATTTGTTATTGGGTATTATTTTGTTTGTTTGACATTATTGTATTCTTGTTGCTTAGTGTTGGTTAGCATTTTGTTCACTTAACATCTTTATTCCTCCAAGCCACTATGTGGCTACATATTAATTATCATATTCAATGAAGATTGATGGGTTTAAACTATATAATTTAGCTAGAAAATCTAGGTTAGGTATCAATGGATTTTGTTGAAGATTATTGCTCATTAAAGATGTTTCAAGCCTTTGTGTTTTTAGCCTCATTGTTTTATAGATTTGTAATGGCTTCATTAATTTAGAAATTTTTATTAAAAATGTTAATGACATTTGATCTAAAAATGACATAAAAAACTACAATATAAACTTTTTTGCCTTTGTTAGGGTTGTTTGATGTTTTTTTATGGTTTAATTCTCTATAATTGATTACATGGTTTTATTTGATAGTTTTTCTAATTCCAATTTTCATCTTTTTAATTCTCAATATCTTCATTGCCTATGCATGTTCATTATTTTTTATACTATAATCAAAGTTGAAATTAGAAGATACTTTTAAAATTAAAATAATAAGTAGATGGAAATGTTCATTTTACATAAAACAAATATAAAATGCCTTATCTTTTGTAGGTTGAATGTCAAACTCTATAGCTAAATGTTGTATATCTATAGATTTGCTTTATTAATTTTGTTTTTTCCTATTTGAATAAGATCTATAAAGGAAATTTGGGAAATCTGATAATGATAGAATTTCAAATTGGATGACCAAATAGTAGAAATTGCAAATAGCATAACACAATAAATAAAAAAAAATCTAAATTCAAGATCATTAATACCTAAAATAATAGCTTGTGATGAGTATGTAGCAGAATCCAATCTAGTGGAGAGCATGCTATGATGAGCAAAGAGCAGGTCAAATATTACAAAAATTGCAACATGAAATAGAAAATAGGAAAATTGCAAAGAGCAAGTGAAATGCAAAAGAATTATTACATGTCAAATGCAACTAGTAGAACCTATAGTTTTAGGTATTGCCTATGATGAGTAGAGAGTAAAGATATGTCAAAGGTGAACAGTAGATCAGAAAGTAGAAAATAATCTAGAATGCAAAATAATTGTCACATGTTAAAATATTAATACTTATCACTTTGACATTGCATTTGGATAAAATTTGAAAATTGAAAAGAAAAATAATTGTCACATGGCATATAATCATCAATAATTGAAAAAATTTAACATTTAACATTTTTATTATTTGAAAAGGAAAATAGAATATTGTGATAAGAAAATAATAGAAATTAAAAATAGAAAAATTTAAAATTACATTAGAGGAGACTATAAATAGCAAGATTAAAGATTATGGAGTATATTTGGTAGAGATCAAGGTCTTGCAAATAGTAAGCTATTTGAAAAGGCAAATACCATTTTATGATGAATAGATAACATAAATTAAAAAGGGTAAAATATGAAATTGGATGAGTGGAAATTGTAAATAGAAGGGTCAAATCCTATGAAGCAGATGTGGAAAATACAAGAATCTTACAAATAGTAGGATATGATGATTAGACAACAAAAATTGTAATAATTATAAAAATGCAAAATACCTCAATGAATTTAAAAAGGAAAAAAAATTCAAACAACAAAAAAGATTTAAAAACATGAAGCAACAAGCTATGATGAGTAAAGACTACTATTAGATTTGGTGAAAGGTAGGATATGATGAGCAAATAGTGGGGTCAAATCTCATGGAGTAGATCTAATAGAGAGTAGGATTAGATCAAGTGGAGAAAATATAATGGAGGAAAAAAAATTCAAAGAGCAAAATAGGCAAAAAAAACTTGAGTATTAGATCTAGTGAAGAGTAGAGAGTAGCATCAAATCTAGTTGAGAGTAGATTGTGAATGAAGACTAGGATCAAATCTTGCAAAGTAAATATGACAAATAATAGGGTTAGATTGAATGATGAATGCAAAACAATGTAACACAATAGGTGTAAATGTAGCAAAGAAAATCCAAAGAGCAAGAAAGAATAATTACCTCAAATAGTAGATTATTACAGGTAGAGGTCAAAATTCCTAAAACAATAGGCTATGATGAGCAAGGAGTAGGATCAAATCTGATGAAGAGTAGGCTATGATGAGCAAACATCAAGGTCAAATATCATAAGAAAATCTACTAGAGAGTAGGGTTAGATCAAATAGACTAGATTCAGTGGAGAAAAATAAAAGTCAAAGAGCAAAAAAAGAAAAAAATACCTTAGGATTAGATTTGTCAAAGAGTAGAGAGTACTGTCAAATTTGGTGGAGAGTAGAATATGATGAGTGAAAACTAATGTTAGATATTGTAGAATAGATTCAGTAAACAACATAGTTAGAATGAGTGATGAATAAAAAATAATGTAACATAGCAAGAGTAGATTTTGCAAAGAAAAAAAATCCAAAGAGCAAGTAAGGGTAATTACCTCAAATAGCATACTGTCACAAGTAGAGATGAGGATGAAATTGTATGAAAAATATCCAATACAGAGTAGGCAAAGAGAATGTGAAATTGGATGAAGAAGATGTAATAAAGGGTAGGATCAAATTAGGTAGATAAGATTTGGTAGAGAGCAGAATTAGATTGGGCATGTAGGTTGTGATGAGCAGAGAGAAACATTTGTAATGAGATCCATCAAAGAGTAGACTATAATAAGCAAAGAGAAACTTAGATCTTGTAGATCAAATTCAACAAAGAGTAATATTAGTTCAAGAAGAGAAACAAAGTTTAAAAAGAAGAAAAAAGAAAATTTACATCAAAAATCAAACTTTGATAGGCATAGAGCAAGATCAAATCAAGAATAGCAAATTCATCTAAGAGTAGGGTAAGATCATGTGAAGATGATCTAGTGGAGAGAAGGGTTAGATCTAGCACATAAGTTGTAATGAGCACAAAGCCAAGTTTACTATGATGAATTTTTTGTAAAATGAATGCAGAGGAGATTATGATAAGTAGAGACTAGAGTTAGATTAGAGCACAAGAATTTTTGAAAAGAGGTTTATGAGTTTTAACAATTACAAAAAAGTAGTGTTTATATGAGGGCTTATAGTATATAGATTTTTTTTTTGTGGGGAGGGTATGGGGAAGTAGTGTCTAAAAATATTTTAAGGGTGTGAGGGTATGGGGGGTAGAGAGGGAATGTAAAAACAAAAAAGTAGTGTGTAGGGGATAGTAGTGTATAGAATTTGGAGTGGGGGATGGTGGGGGAAATAGGGGTGGAGAAGGTAGGAAGAAAGTAGTATCTATAATGTTTTTTGAGGAAGATAGGGAAGAAAAGAGGGATGGGGAATGCTAACAAAAAAGTAGTGTATGAAGGATGGTAGTTTATACATTTGGAGGGGGTGGGGATGGGGGAGGTAGGATGAAGGAAGCAAGAGAAGGCTACATGGATTAGAAAATAGTAGAGTTTTTAGGGGAAAAGGAAGGGAGAAATAATTCAAGGATTAAAAAAGTAATATTTAGTCACTAGGGGAAGGGGATGTGAGTGGAGTGGGAAGGAGAGGCACACCAAGAAGAAAGTAGAGGGGTGAAAAATAGAGTTTTTAGGGGTGAAAACTAAGTTTTGAGAATTATAGAAAAGTAGTATTTAGTTTAGCTAGGGGTGGAGAAGGGGTTGTAGTGTATATATTGGAGAGTAGTGGTACTTGAAAAGGTTTCGAGGAGATGGGGTGGGAGTAGAAAGGAGATGAAAAAATGAAAAGTTAGTGTATGGGGGATGGTAGTGTATAGATTTTTGGGTATGGAGGGGAAAGGGGTGCAACAACATGGAGGGAGACACTAACAAAAAAGCATTGTATGAGAGTATTATTTTATAGATTTGGAGGGCAATGGGAATAGAGGAGGGATGAAGAAGGAGGAAAAGGTTGTAGGGATTGGAGTTTTTCAAAAAAAGTGGGGAAGAATGCAAGGATAGAAAAAAATAATGTTTAGTTAATTAAGGAAGGAGGAAGGAGAAGTATGCTAAGAAAAAAGTATGGGGATTTAAAGTAGAATTTTTAGGGGAGGAGGGTAGTTTATAGATTTGGAGGGGGATAAGGATGGGAAAGTGAGGTGAAGTAAGAAAAATAAGGTTGTAAGGATTAGAAAAATGTAGAGGTTTTAGGGGAAAAGATGGGAATGATGTAAGAGTAAAAAAATAATATTTAGTTGCTAGGGGGAAGGGGTTGGAGGGGCATGCCAAGAAAAAGTTGGGGCGAGGGGGTTGTGGAAAGTAGGGTTTTTAGGAGAGAAGGGGATGGGAAGGTTTTAGGGTTTATAAAAAAGTGGAGATTTTAGATTTTACAAAGGGTAGAGAGTAGCATCTAGTGAAGAGAATACTATGATGAGCAAAGACCAAGGTCAAATCCTACAAAGTAGATTTGATAGACAACAAGGTTAGATTAGGTGATAAATGCAAAATAATGTAACAAGTAGAAGTAGATTGAGCAGAGAAAAAAAATGCAAAGAACAAAAAAGGGAAATTACTTGGAACAAAAAATTATCACAAGAGATTAGGGTAAAATCACATGAAATAGATTTGGTAAAGAGTAGGTAGAGAGGATGGTAAAATCACATGAAGCATATCCAATAAAGAGTAGGCTTAGATTGGGCAAAGCAAATCTGGTCAAGAGCAAAGATTAGATTATGTGCATACGTTGTAATGAGGAGAAAGTGAAGTCTATGATGAGATCCACTAAATAGCAGGCTCTAATAAGCAATGAGAAATTAAAATCTTGTAGATAAAATATATCAAGGAGTAAGGTCAAATTGGATAAAGAAAATGTAATAAGGAAATAAAAGCGATGAGTGGCGAGGTACCCCTACACTCAACCATATGAATATGAGAGTTACACACGTGATCCAGTCAAATTCCAATGACTAAGTGCTTACGCGCCTTATGGAACACTTAAGGTTAATCAATCATTGTCTTCCCAGACTTACTTGTATTGTCACGGTTGTATGGTTAAGTAAGTCTGAGGTACATGATTTTTATGACTTTTATCTTTTTATCGCCTATGCTAAGATAGGAAAGGGTGAAGAGACTAAGTAACTAACTTTCACTAACTAAGCTTTAATCATCCTAGCATCAGTATCCATTCCCACTTGTCGTACACACCTTGAACCAGTGCAACGCTAATGGGATTACCAAACACTATTCGTTACTGGGTTACCAAGCGTAGCACATGTGCTCAAAGAAGTCGTAATGAATGCACTTAACTAGGAGTTGAGGGTTGAGAGAGATTAAGTATCTAAGAAAGCATTTAAACATGTAACATTAATTAAATCCTATTTAGCTTAGTCCTTGCATTGCAAAGTGTATCATAAATTTCGTCTTTATTTCCATACACAAATGTGTTCTCAGGTACAATTTTCTCGAATAAAGATCTGTTCACTTTAAGACTTCTATTGTGGGCACATGGAAATTATTCTATCTCTAGAATGGTAAAACTACCAAAGTTTAGCTAAGGATCTAGATCTAGATGAGGAAACAAGGGAAAGATACCTCTTATTTATAGAACTGGTGATGGGCTGAGATATCACATATGCGATATCATGGCCCATACGATATCACGTACGCGATATCACGGCCCATGCGATATCGCGTCTCATCATACCCCCATGACTAAATGAAAACTCTTCCTCGAGTTCCTTACAAAATATTGGGAATGTATGAGATTATTGACTCGAATGACACTAATGGTAGATGGGGTGACATATGAATGGATCATCATTACAATACATGACAAAATTTAGTGTTCATGACAACAAGAGTGAACACTATACATAATTGACATCAAGCCTTAGTTGGCAGTTGAGAGAGAAAAGAGAAGAGAGAGAAAAGAAGAAGTCTATTGTTGCTAATGCCCAGATTGCACCTTTCGTTGTCCATCCATAAGCGTGCCATCAATCTTGTCCCTTGCATAACTGCTTTAGCACTAGTCCATTCCAAGTGTTTCCGCTAGATCCCATCCATTGGTGCATGATTTCCATCTGCACACACATTAACCATAATACATTGGGCCCATCCATCCAATTGAAGTAACAAGAATTCCTTCACCAAAGAGCCACCACCATTCCGATGATAAAAAAGAGAATAAAGTGGGAAGTGAGAAGGGCCTTACTTAAAGGGAACATGTTTATTTTAGTTCCATAACTAGTGCTTGTAGCCCAAATGATTATTTCATCTAAGGGGTGTGCTTTAAATTCTCACTTTTTTTTTGTTTGCATGAGAACCAGACCATGCAAAGACTTATTATTTTTATTTGCTTAGCTTCCTGATAATGCGGCAACATCGGAATGGTAAGAAAACTCAAGAAGAAAAAATCCAAGCACCCAAAAGAATGGCTAGCACAAGTGCATCAAATCCCCTTAAAGTCACACCCTTCTCAATCCTTGAGTCATTCTTTAGTTTGAGAAATGCCCTGTCATTGATTCATTGATAGTTCTTATTATTGAGAAAGGGACTGTATAGCTCCAAGCCAAGAGAGACCATAGAATTTTATGGATGTATGGATGAAGTGGACTCATTACCTACTATATCAAAAGAACCATACCTTAGTATCAACATCATAACTTAAAGGTAAAAACCAAACATCAGCAATCAATGGAATACAGTTCATACCACCATTGGGAGCACTTATTAGGTGATGAATCAAAAAAAATAATCAAACACACAAAGAAATGAAAAAGGTATAAATTATGTTGTAAAAAAAAAATAAGAAAAGTTAAAGAAATTTGTAAAAAAAAATGTGTAAAACAAAAACTTAAAAAGAAACTGAGGGCTGCAAATGATTAGCATAGGTGGCCATCTCCCCCATAAATGAATTTTAAGGAAGAGATCCAAAATAGTGAGCAAGATTATCCTTTCTCATATGTGCTATGTGCATAGATTGTTTTAGGTTCATGATAAGGGTTGGTCAGTTGCACATAGGCTAGTATTATCCTATCGGAGTACTTATTTGGATTTTCAAAAAGTTTCCCACTTCCCTCGATTGGTGGTTTCAGATTAAGGGTTGGAAGTTGGTGACACTATTGCTCCAATGCATCTATGCTTTCTTCGTGGGTGCAAGTTGGTCCTCCAGTTAGTTCCATGCATATTGATGGGTTTCTCTCTTGATTAGCTGTCAACCACTAGGTGTTCTCTTGTTGTGTGGTTGCTACATACAAAAAGTTTTGTATGTTAACTTCCTAGACACACCGATTGCATGCAGGAGATGTTGAACACTCTTGTATGCTATCACCCTCTGTATCACTGTATGTGATGCATGGAACCTTCTTCTTCTCAATATTTCCATAAGTATTTTCCTTAGATATTTCTAGGGAAAGATCATGGATTCCTAATCATGTGTTCACAGTACTTAGCCATGCCCTTCCTATTATTATTGGGAAGTCCCCTTTGTCATTGTTGACTTATATCACTAGGAAATCAGCTAGGTATGACCAATCACACATAGTGGTAATGATGTCCTCCACCAGTCCCAAGGGAATAGTTATGGACTGGTCAACCAGCTCTAAGCGAATATTGCTCTTCTTTAGTAGAGGCAAGTTCCAAGATTTATACATTTCTTGCAATATCAAGTTGACTCCGAAACTTGAGTAAAGAAGATCTTTACATGGTTCATTCCTAGTGACTTGGAGGTAGATTAGGGGACTTCCAGGATCAAAGAATTTCCTGGGAAGGTGGCCCACCTTGATCCAGTTATTAATGGTATGTGTTAACATAACTGTATGCATTGAGCTCTGTTGTTGGGTTGAAGGGAGCTCCAAAGCCTTATTTGATGGAGGAACGTTTAAAGGCTCAACTGCTTGTGGTTGTGAGAGCTTGTTTGGATTTTTTCTTCTGAAGAAAGGTCTTCTCCTTGTACAGTTGTTAGAACCAGTAATAGGTTGAAGGTTTACATCTCTCGTAGCATTGTGTTGCTACAGTTGAGTGGGGAGTTCCCCTTGCATCGCTGGAGTGGATGGTAGTGGAGCTATCGGTGTAAGAGTCATGGGTGAATTTAGAGGATGGTATGCATGTGGTGTGTCTCTCTTAGGAGAAGGAGTCCTATAGTACTCCCAAGATTGGTAGTGACATTGTGGGGTCACGTGACCAACAGCATCACTTGGAGAGATTGGCTGCTACACATAATAGCCATATGGATCCGGTTGTCAGTAAGGGTATTGTTGCCTTGGCGGTGGCATCCCCCATGACTTTGGGTATTGCCACTGCTAGTGTTGCTCCATAGGTTGTGGTGGAGTTCCACTTGGAGAATATGTTAACGGTTTGTGGAACTACCTTAGGTTACCTTGGGGATAAGGTAACCGACGGGGTGCTTGCCATTTGTTAAGTCTTAGGTTGATTTCATACATCCCAGGAAACATCCCTTAGGATGGTTATATTGGCATATTTCACATCCATTATCATTGCCCGTATCCGAATCCCCAACCTCTTCAGTGATAGTCAATTTACCCTTACCTTTGTTATGTGCATAGTCCAAATCCATCTTCTTTTTCTTGTCATGGTCACTACTTTGCTTCTTAGACTCCTCTACGATTTTTAAAATGGTTTCAAATATATTATCTAAGAAGTTACACATCTAATCTACCTTATCCAACACTTCTATTATTAATTTCTAAAGTGGCAAGGTTTTTCTACTCACCAACTCTTCAAGTGGTGACTCATCCTCCTCCTCACAGAATCTCACTCCCCTCTTTCGGAGGTAAGGATCACAGTTATACTCTTCCATGCTTTCTCTCTTACGTAGCTCTACTTCTTCCTTAGCTAATTGCTCCAACAATCTATGAACCTCATGGGATCTAAGTTTAGATAATCTCCCTTGGGAATATGTTCCAATAGTTCTCCTAGTTTCATGTCTTAGCCCATCTATGAGATGGTGTAGTTGATCCTGTTGTGTGTAATCATGGCCCAGGCAATGATGTAGTAATGCATAATATCCCCCCATGGTAGCATCCAAGGGTTCATGATTACCCTGCTTCCATCCTTGGATCTGCTTTTGCAATTTGGACACTCGGGAGTACGTCTAATATTTACCATTAAAAAGTTCTAGCATCATACTCCATCTTCGAATGGATTCTAGCTCTAAGGACTAGTATTAGCTTTTCACTTATTTTATGAGTGTCCTTGGGAAAAAATTTAATATTTTCCACTCATTCTCAATGTTATGCAAGATACAGGCATTGTGAAATTCCTATAAGTGGTTCTCCAGATCAGCATTGTATCCCCCCTCAAATCATGGGATATTATTCATGTTTAGTCTTTTGATCCGGCTATCTTTTTGGTGCCTTGTAGGTATTCTAAAAGCCTCCGTAATGTCTAACATGATTTAGGTTGAAAGTAGGGGTTTTTCATGGTCATTTATCTCATGGCATCTGTGATGCCTATGTGGTTCCCTACTTTCCCTTCTTCCATGTATTGATTCCCTAGAATGCCCTCGTCCTTGCTCTTGACTCTCTCGTTGAGGTTTCTTATTTTGCTTACCGTTATCCTCACGATGAGGTTCCTTATGATTACATCTTGATGTTGAAGAAGAGGTTGAATGTGATGTTGAAGGGGAAGAGGAAGGAGAACCATCATCATGATGATGTTTCCTACCTTCCCTTTGGTGATCTCAATCCCGATCATGATGACAATCAGAATGCTCATCCTTATCTTGTGTTTGTGTTTCCTCATTGAACATTTGGTGTTTGTGGGAATCAGAAATAGGGGTGTATCGTGGAGTGAAGGTTTTGATACATCACCTCCTCACTATTGTTAGGAGGGGGAACATGATTTTGTGGAGAACCTATTGAAATAGGTTCACCACCCTTAATTTCTCTTATGATGGGTGAAGCATTATGGGGTCCTTTTCCCTTCAACAATGTGTGGTAACTCTCCTACCGTGAGTCTCGTTGATGTTGTGCTTCTGTGGGATGGTAGTCCCTTGTGTTGTAATCACATGCAACGTACTCAACGTATAATTGTGACATGCCTATTCGTGCAAGGAAACAAAGGAGCATGTTGGGGGCTACTCTTTCTAGAGGCAACACTATGTTATCCTCCAAGTCTCTCCAACAAAGTTGCTCATCCTGATGGAAGATAAAGGTAAAGTCAGGTATATATTCATGATGATGAACATATACCACACTGAATCATTGAGGAACTAATGGATTTTGGTTATGTGCGTTGTGCCGCTGACTTTCTCTAGTGTTGGTCCAAGGCGGTGAAGTGCTTTTGTGTGGAGAAGAAGACATGTTAGTCTTGTTCGGTGTGCTATTTATTGTTATGTTATTTTTCTCTTGATTAACCCTAAGGGTTCATTTTAGCTCCCAATGATGTGAATGATTTCCTATGTATTACATAGCACACAAACAACTAAGTCCCCAGCAACAGTGCCAATGATGAGTGGTGAGGTTCCCCTATACTCAACCATATGAATATGAGTGTTACACGCACAATCTAGTTGAACTCCAAGGACTAAGTGCTTACGCACCTTATGGAACACTTAAGGTTAATCAATCGTTGTCTTCCTAGACTTACTTGTATTGTCACAGTTGTATGGTTAAGTAAGTCTGAGGTACATGATTTTTATGACTTTTATCTTTTTATCGCCTATGCTAAGAGAGGAAAGGGTGAAGAGACTAAGTAACTAACTTTCACTAACTAAGATTTAATCGTTCTAGCATCAGTATCCATTCCCACTTTCCGTACACACCCTGAACCAGTGCAATGGTACTGGGATTACCAAACGCTATTTGTTACTGGGTTACCAAGCATAGCACACGTGCTCGAAGCGATCGTACTGAATGCACTTAACTAAGATTTGAGGGTTGAGAGAGATTAAGTATCTAAGAAAGCATTTAAACATTTAACATTAATTAAATCCTATTTAGCTTAGTCCATGCACTGCAAGGTTTATCATAAAGTTCATCTTTATTTCCCTACACAAATGTGTGCTCAGATACAATTTGCTTGAATAAAGATCCGTTCACTTTGAGACTCCTACTGCGGGCACATGGAAATTATTCTATCTCTCGAATGGTAAAACTACTAGAGTTTAGCTAAGGGTCTAGATCTAGATGACAAAACAAGGGAAAGATGCCTCTTATTTATAGAACTGGCGACGGGCTGTGATATCATGTACATGATATCATAGGGGCTGACACAATATCACGTCCCATCAAAAAGTTAGAAAGAAAAAGAGAGAAATTACTTTAAACATAAACTTTGATAGGAAGGGGATAGGGTCAATTCACATAAATAAAATTTAACAAAGAGTATGATAAGATTGGGTAAAGAAGATCTGGTGGAGAGTAGGGTTAGATTAGGTGCATAAGTTATAATGAGTAGAGAGCAACATGTGATGAAGTTTTCACAGAAAGAATGTAGAGAAGATTATGATGAGAAGAGGCTAGAGTCATATCAACACATGAAAAATTTTTAGAAAGAGGTTGATGAGTTTTAAGGATCACAAAAATTTAGTGTTTAGATGAGAGATTATATTGTATAGATTTAGGAGGAATGGAAGTAGTATCTAAAAACGTTTCAGGGGGATGGGGGTAGGGGGGTTAAGAGGGAGTGCAAAAATAAAAAAGTTGTGTATGCAAGATGGTAGTGTATAGATGTTGGGTGGGAAGGGGGTGTGGAGGACTAAGGGAAAGTAGTATCTAAAAATGGTAGGAGGGATGCAAGGGTAGGAGGGGTAGTGAGAGGGGACATTGACAAAAAAGTAGTGTATGAGATGTGGTAACTATAGATTTTGCTAGGGATGTGAGTAGTGGAGTGTATGTTGAAGAGGAGGGGAGAAGGTTGTAGGAATTAGAAAAATGTAGAATATTTAGTGGAAAAGTGAGAGATAATGCACGGATTAAAAAAAAGTAATGTTTAATTTCTTGGGGAAGGAGAGTTTTTAGGGTAGGATTTAGCATCATCACACCTATGAGAAGAATAAATTTTACAATAAAAATAAAATATTAGTGTGCTTTTGTGCTTATATTATGTGTGATAATGATGTTGACCTTAGGGTTCATCCAACGATGTTAATGATATTCACTAATCCTAAATAGCAGGTGTTTCAAACAAAAAGAGTCCCTAGAAATGGTGCCAATAATAAGCAGTGAGGTATCCCTACACCCAACCATATGAATCATGAAGTGTTTATGTGATATTCAATCAAATTCTATGGACTCTATGTTTTCTAGTGCACTAGTTCTCTAGGAAGTAAACTAGATGTGGAGAACATTTGTTTTCTTTCTAGCTACACTTGTGAAGCTCAAGGATATGGTTGAAGTGTAATTGAGGTACATGATTTTTATCATTTTTGTATATTATGGATTTTATGTTTGAAATAAATAGGATAAAGAATAAAGTAATATAATGTTTACTTTAATCTAATTGGCTAAATATTGTTTAACTAGTCCTAGCATAAGTCTTTAGTCCCACTTGCCATACACATCCTAAACACAGATTACATTGCTGGGTTACCAAGTGTTAAGTGTTGTTGGGATTACCAAACATCATACGCATGCTTGAAGTGATCGTACTTATGTGTTTACTTAATTTCTATTTAGCTTATCTCACTTAATTACTTAATTATCTTAATTACTGAAGAACATTGAATAAATAACTAAAAATATTAAATGCATTAATAAACATATAAGCTATACAAAATGTTGCAAGGTTTATTAAGAAGTTCATATTTATTTCCACACACATTGTTGTGCTCAAGTACAATAGTGCTCAAATAAAGATTTTTACACTCAATGACTCCTACTATGAGAACTTAAGAAAATATTCTAACTTTTGAATGTAAAAAATATAATAGCTTCACCACAACTATGACAAGATGATGCCTAAACATAGTGGGTTTACATGTATTTATTGGAAAAAACAAACCTTGCATCGAGAGGTCCATGTTAATGCATCAAACAATGCATCAATAGGGCCTAGTCACCAAGGCCTCATTAAGGTGGCTTATCCACAACTCATTAGGTATGCTATGCTATCAAAACATTGCCTAACTTAACAAGTAGGAAAAATTGAGGATGATGTCTAACATGAAGGACTTGGATGTTGATGAGTGGTGGAGTAATCCAACACCCAACCATACAAGGTATAAGTGTTCATGCATAGCTCAATTGTAATCTATGGATAAGGCAATGTGTATATGCTAGTAATTGGTTCAAGTTTAGGATCATTATCTTCCCACATAGAACTAGTATAATCTATGGGTACGAATTAGCTCTCATTGACGTGTATGATAAGTGATGTTGTGTTGCCCATAACTCCTAGCTATGATGATAAAGTACAAAAATGATTATAATTCTAAGAAAAATGATAAAACAATATACTCTAGGTTAGAGAGATGAGCATCCATTCTTAGCTTGTCGTACAAACCTTGGGCTCATGTGACCATTACTGGGATTACCAAGTGAGTTCACTACTGAGTGAATCAAGTGAAATCACTACTGGGTTACTAAACAATTACACTTAACACTCCAAACTAGTCATACTCATTTCACTTTCCTATGAACAAGGAAATTAAAGTACATAGAAATGAAACTAATTAAACTAAGAAAATAGTAAGAATTATGCTAAGTAAAACAATGAAGCTAAGTAGATGCTACAATGATGGAAAGAAATCTCAATATTTATTTCCATTATGAATGGTGGCCAAGTACACTTTACTCAAATAAAGACTCTAGACAACTACTCAACATCACATTGTAGATATTCACTCTCTATTGCTAAAGCTACAAAAAAACTACAAGAGTCTACCTAAGGATGAAATGAAAATTTATTTAACCATCTGCCTAAGTATCTTATTTATAGGTAGGCATGTGTGGAGTGATATCAGATATCTGACATCGAAGCTTGTTCCCTAATATCGGGAAATCAATATCACAACTTTGATATCAAATGATTGATATCGTAGCTATGGAAAAATGTGATTTATCATATCCTCATGATTAACTAAAAACTCATCCTTGAGTTAAAATAAAATGAGGATTGAGTTCCTTACAAAATTGGTAGGTAGATTTACATGACATTAACTACAATATACATGACTCTCAAATGCAATTGTGATGTTTTACAAAACAAAATTACATAGGACATGACATGATAATTTTAACAAAAAATAAAATTTGATGAAGCATGATATAGTCTAGGTAGTTCTTAGTGGTGATGGCTCCTTCATTGGTTACTTCCCCTTATCACCAAAATTCTAGAATATGTATTGATTTAAGAGCACCTAAATCTTTTCCTCATTCATTCTTGGATCATGTACCATTCATGCTTGTTTTGTAATGTGTGATGGAGAAGGTACATTCCATGGGCACGACAACTATAAAAACATTTGATTAGCCTTAACATACCAGGTTGTAAACTACCTCCTCTCTGCTTTGAATGCTATAGCCTTTTCACATAATTCACAATAATTAGAAAACCTTTTGGCTAGGTTTGCTGAAACATCTTTCTACCTTTAGTAGCTAGCCTTGATTACTTCTAATTCAGATTTTACCACCTGAAGTTTTTGTAAAGCATCTTTCCAATCCATAAACTCTTTCTCACATAGGATGTGTGTGGCTACTACTTGTTGTTTTAACTTGTTTATGGGCCTACCTACTATTAGCATGGCCAAGTTAGTGTGACAAAGGTTAGGTAACCCCATGTACTCTTTTAGGTTCTCAATCTATAGGTCTTTGTTCTTTACTTCTACCTAGTGAATGTGGGCATAGCTATCTAAGATGGGCTGCTAGTTAGGATTTTGTGCTAATATAGAGCTAATTCTAGCTTTGGCCATCTAGATATATTTCTCATTGATCTACTTGTATATTTCCACCTAATCAAAGAAATGTTCTTGAGCCTTTCATGTTTCTTTACCTTGTTCTTCCACATGTTGATTTTGATGGCTAATTTTTATTGGATGACATGTACCTTCTTCATGGAGAGGATTCTATTTTCTCTTATGAGGTAGCTCATGTCTTGGTTAACACTCACTAGTTGTTCTTTTGATTGGCGGATGCTTTCATCAGTATGTTTTCCAATTCTTCTACAATGGTTAGCCTAATAGTGTCAGCAGTAAATTGTTTGTTTTCTTCTTGGACTACAATGAGTGCCTTAGCATGTGCATACATTTGTGCTTCTACTACAGATACATTCTACATTGCTTTCTCCTTCTCCATTGCCATTTGTTTATTCAACTCGATTAGGTGGTTCATTTGCTCTATCCTAAACTACTATATCTAGTTAGGTGCACCAAATTACATGGGATCTCTATGTTCAGCTCTTAATGTTGTGAGCTCTTCTTGGAGTCTATGGATTTATACTTCTACATGCTCTACATTGGTCTTTGCCATGACCGGTTTTCCTTTGGTAGTAATTAGCTCTAACTATATTCTAGTGCCATCACTTGGGATGTCAAAAAGTATTGTCATTAGTTGCCTGGTCTACAAAAATTGATCGAGCACACTTCATGGTTAGTAGGAATCATTGAGGTTCTAGCTAATCTTTGAGAATCTTTGGCTCCAATTAGATCCACTAGAGACACAATAGGTACATTGGAAGATTTTCTGATGTGATTAGTAATCACCTATGCTACTCTCGTTGTATCTAGATGCTACATTACCATGACTATGCCTCCCTCTCCAATCTCTAGCATCACTTGGAATGATGTACTATTTCCATAGATCTGTTGTGACCATTGGTTCCCTCCTCTTGACTATAGTACAATTTTTCCACTTCTAGGATTTGCTAAAATTATGGATTGTATGGCATTGTCAATAACTCTATAGAGGTTGGCTTCCTCCCTTGTTCCCCAATTGATGGTCTTTGTAATCTATTGTAGATAACTCATGGATGGTGCGTAGTCCTATGCCAATGGTGGTGGGATTTTATTTTAGTGTTGTTCTTGTTGCTGCTATTATGCTCTTGTAGTTGCTACTGCTACTGTTGTTGCTACTTCTATTTTTGATCTTGCTCTTTTTCTTGTTGCTCTTCACATTGATCCTTCCTGGGTAATGTTGGTTTGAGTAATTCAGCATATGAAAAATTATGGGCTTTCCTAGGAATTTTATTGATGTATCCTAGAATTCCAACTCACTTTCATAGCTTCTTAATAAGGCAAGGAAATGGAAGTGTTGGCTTTCCTACCTTCCTTTCTTAAAACCACCTCTAAATTTCCAGAAGTAGAGTTGTGCAATATTAGTATTGTATTTTCTCATCAAGATCACACTTCCCCTAGCTATATAGGTGGACAACCTATTTAGTCCTTTGGTCTAGAACAAGTGATAAGTGCCAATTTTGAAATAGATTCACTCTTCTAGAGTTAGCTCACTATATCCCTTATCTTCCTTGACATATGCCTATTTTAGCCATAATTTCCTAGTTTCAACATTTGATCTTCTGGATAGCTGTACTATTTTTGCCTATTCATTTGGTATATTTAGAGCTTCTACTATCACCTTGACTGAATATGAGACTAAGACTCCTACAATGTTGACTGTGGTACCTTCTTTCTTATTATGCCAAAACTAATAGGTTTCATTAAAGTACCATTCGCCACTATCAAATAGGATAGGCCACAGTGGTGACACCTTAAGTTGTGTCTTTACTGCTTCTAGAGTAAATTTCATGAATGGGCCAAAGTTCATATCCATAATAACTATGGTTAGAATTGACCTCTCTTGAATAGCTTAAAGGTAGTCTTCTGACAATGTGAGGCATTATCCTTACACTTGTGGTTCCTCTACCTCTCCTTGGTCCAATTGTCCCATAGCAAGAGTTTCTTGATGGATATTGAATGATTATGCTTCCTGCTCCTCATGTTCTAGTTCTTGTCCTTTGATTTAGCCTCTACCTTCGCCTCTTTGTCATTTGCTTACACCTTGTGAGGGTCCTCCATGTGCTCCTTTCTTTAGGACCATCTACAATCATTCAAGGGTTTGGAATTACTAAGGTATTCGTATATACTCTTAACAATTCCATACCTTACTCATATCCTTAGTTATGTTAAGTTCTTAGTTTACTATGACTACAGAGCTAGAAGAATTTCAAAAATTTTTCCCATAAGTGTTAATTTTCTTATAACCCTTCACAATTATCTATTTTGTTCATATTTGTGACTTGTAATGATGGTTATGGTTTCTTAAGAGCATTATTTAAGTGTTTTGACATTAATATGATTGATCTTTCATTAAAAATTTCAATCTTCCTTTCATCCTTACCCTTAAAATACCTTTCAAGTGCTAGAAAATTTTTAAAAAGTGGCTTAGATTTTCCTCAATAGCACCCCACCTCCACTGCACCCTTACACCATGCTGTGGCCCCCACAGCCCCCCCTCCCNGATCAAATAGGTTCAAAAATAAAAAAAATCAGAGTGGTAACATGCAATATATGATTTGGGAAAGCTAGGAGGTTAGAGCTCATATTAGCAAAGAAAATTGCAAAAATGTCCTTTGTTGTCAGAAGTGAAAATAAAAAATTGGCTAAGTCCACATGGTATATATAGTTTTTAATGACCCAACATTAGGGATTCAATATCAAGTGCCAAAAGTTTACATTTTTGTGAATTTTGAAGTATGGAAATTGATTGTCTTTGAATGTCTAGAAGTTTTAAAGTAGAATCAAAAGGTCTAGGTTATGAAGAGATGCACATTTTGTGAGAATTTATTATTGAAGGTTCATAAAGAAGGAATCTCACGTTATGAAAGTTCATAAGATGGATATGAAGGGTAATGAATCCATGTTGTTAGAAAAAATAGTGTAAATGATATGAGAAGTTTTTATTGATATTTTTTAATTCTTGGAAGGTTTAAGATGATGTGGAATCACTTAGCAGGTATAAGGTACAATAGCTATACAAGTGGATCCTCCCCAAAGTAGGCTCTAGCCCTTAATGCCCTTGCATAACCATGTCTAAAAGTGTCCTTAGTAACTTAAGGAGTTGAATGTAAGGCATACCTATTTAGCAAAACACACATGTTAGTACCACCAAATTAGTAAAATTACACTATGTTATAAAAAATCAGGAGTTATGACTATTCTTACAGTGAAATGAGATGGAGTTAAAAGGGATTTTAGAAATTGGGGCATGAGGTATCATACCATAGGAATAATGAATTTGTGTGTTTTATTAGTGGTTAGAGTAATCACTAGCCATTCTATCCAAGATTCAAACCAAGTCTAGACCACATTCTAGTGACATCACATTATTTCATCTCTTGGAGTTATAGTTGTAAGACTAGCACGGTTGCAAGGAATATTATCACTTGGAATATTGTTTAAGGGGGGAGTTTATTCATGGAATGTTGTCTTATTTTATGGATTTCTAAGAAGCCACCTACCTTCAATCATGGGTAACATGTCTTTCCAATGGGATTACTAGAAATTTATTCTTTGCTCTTTTATTTATTTTTTGTGCCAACCTTTCAAGGTAGCACTTATTTTACTTTACTCAATTTTTTGTTAGATCTACAAGGATATAATACAACCTTAGNGACAGTTGCCAAAAGGTTGCTCTTTGTTTCTCTGCTCAAGGTGATAAGTGCTTCCTTGCTCAGAAAATGCTCTTGCCCTTTTGATTTTTCCCCCTTTTGTATCTTTATCAACTGGTCTATTTATAGGCTGTGGGATCCCATAAAAAGGTGCAACCCTGATGACGTGGGTCCTAGATATTTCGGGTTCCATTGACATGACCATTTTAAGTCAGACTGTGACTACGCACAATACGCTCGTTTGTGTGTTGTGCGTGTGAAGAGCAGGTACATGTTGAGTGTGTTTCAATTACTTTCAAGATATATTACACTCATTCACGTTGTGTTGCGTGTATGAGCGTAATCCAGTATAAAAACAATAGGCTCAAAATTGTCTTACGCTCACTACGTAGCTGCGCGTAACGAAGCGTAAACAATGTCTAATTTATGCTCACTACGCAGCCGCGCGTAACGAAGCGTAAATAATGTCTAGCCTTAGTGATGAAATACGCAATGGTATGCACCGCCGCATAACGAGCGTAAAGACAAGTTATCCATACGCCACGAGAAAAAGTGTCGAACTGTTGTGCTTCTCTAGACTCTGCCTTCGACTATTTTGGAGCTTATTACGCTCATTACGCTACCATGCGTAATAGAGCGTAAACTTGTCCTTGAACAAATCTGATGCGCGCTCTCACTTGAATTGCGAATCTTTGCTTGAGGCCGAATCGTAATTTTCATGGTGTTTCAATGACCCCTCTTTGTTGACGGTTAGAGGGCTTGCCTGAAAGACGTTGACAAAGAATGCGAAACACCAAATTGGCAGAAGTAAGAACAGCGTCCATCCATGGCTACTCAAGTGTTGCCCTGTCAACATGGAAGAGCAAAGTCAGAAGGTATGGGAGATAGAGGGATATAGCTGGAAACAGGTTCGGGGAAGATGCAAAATGAGTTATGATGGTAGGGGCATGAAATACGCTCGTACGCACAGAAATGTACGCTCATTTATGTCAACAGGAATGCTTTCAGATGAGCGTAGAGCATCAATCTGAGATTTCTCTATTACAGATTGTAGCAGGAATGCTTGCAGAAGGAGTGTTGCGCATCACTTTCTGCGATATCTCTGCTACAATATATGATTGCGTATGGATCAGATTACCGTGCAAGTATGAAAGATGGTTGTTTGCATATATAGCTGGTACATATAGGAAGCGTATGATTGGGATGAAATGAAATGAGATAAGGGCTAAGTGTGAGGGTTCAAGAGGGATAGGCATGCAGTTCCCAGTGGACAGGCAAACCTGAGTAGCCACCTCAAGACGTTGTTGTCCTTCACCGCTCAGATGAATGCATCTTTGAATGATGTTTTCATGATAAGTAACCTGCAACCATGAAAGAAGAAAGAAAGGGCACCATTGCTCTGGTGCGAGCAGGAGGCGAGGTTGTAGAAACAAACGTCATTTAATGTGAGCTAGAGTGATTGGGCTGTAAAGAAGGAGCCGGGGCATGCGGGTGGAGCCGCCAATCCTGACGATTGGCCCAGCATATCTTCGCAAAAAGGCATCAGACACAGTGCACCTAACTGATTGTATAAAGAACCAGCCAGATGAATTTGCGAAGCCGGCGTCCGATAGCGATGAT
>MNCI01013319.1:82618-109484 GCA_015680685.1 Gnetum montanum
AGGGACAGATCTGTGCTGGTTTCACGTCTCAGCAGACGGCTACTTACCTGTGCCAGTTTAGTGTCGTGGCGGACGCGTGCAAAAGATGCCAATTTTTTGTCTTGGCGGACCTGTACAACATTGCCAGTTTTATGTCGTAGTGGACAGTTACAACTTACCAGTTTAGCATCGTGGCGGACGCATGCAAGGAATGCCAGTTTTACGTCGTAGCGGACGGTCAGTGACAGTTTAACATCGTAGCGGACGATCAATGCTAGTTTAGCATCGTAGCGGACGAATACTGTCATACCTGATTACTCGCGCTGTAGATACTGCTAAATGTAATACCGCTTCAGATATACATGATTTACAGGGTTCGGTAGTTCATTGTCGTTGATGTATGCTAGTCTGAAAGCTCCGTTGTTATATGTGTCGACCACCAAGAAAGGACCTTCCCAATTCACCGAGAACTTGCCTACTGGCTCACGCACGACTTTGAGGACTAGGTCTCCTTTCTTGATTGGACACTGCTGAAGGTTGTGATGATGCTTATGTCTCTATCTATCTTGATATTTCTTAATCGTATCAAGAGCCTGTATCTGCTTCTCTTCTACTGAATCCAAATTCATTATCCGAGCCTCAGTGTGTTGAGCCTCATTTATAATGGTGGAGAGGACCATACTTAGAGAAGGAATTTGCAATTCGAGAGGTAGCACTGCTTCAGATCCGTAAACCAGACTATAGGGCGTACTACCTGTAGCTGTCCTACATGTAATACGGTACGCCCATAGCACATAGAGGATTTTATCATGCCACCGTCTCTTGTTACCGTCGAGCATTTTCTTGAGCAGATTGATGGCTATTTTGTTTGATGCTTCAGCTTGACCATTCACCTGCGGATAATAGGGGGAGGAAAAAGACTGTCTAATGCCTAGGTTATCACAGAAGGATTTGGTTTCGGCACTACTAAACTGTGGCCCATTGTCAGTCACAATAGTCATTGGGAGACCAAATCTGGTTACTATATTGTCCAAGATAAAATGGCAAACCTATTGGGATGCGATTTTCTGCAGGGGGACAGCTTCTACCCACTTCATAAAATACTCAATAGCAGTAATAATGAAGCTATTCCCTGCAGAAGATTTTGGCGCGATGGGTCCTATGATGTCCAGTCCCCATCATTGAAATGGCCATGTTATCTACGTTGTATGTAATTCTGTGGGTGACACGTGGATGAGGTTTGCATGACGTTGACACGTGTCACAATTTTTAACCTTTTTCAGGCAGTCTTTTTCCATGCGTGGCCAGTAGTACCCCAAGCGGCGAACCTTTAGGGCCATAGCTCGAGGTGCTACATGGCCACCGCATAGTCCTTCGTGAACTTCGCCGACTATATGCTGCCCTTGGATTTTGTTGACGCAAGTAAGTAGCATGCCATCAAAAGAGCGTCTACAAAGAGTACTATCTCCAATGATGACGTACTGCCTAGACCGCTTGCGAATCACGTCTTTCTATGCGCATGTCAATTCAGGCGGTAATTCGCCCTGTAGAAGATAAGTTTTAATATTGTCGTACCATTCAGGTGTGCTTTCCTCGAGAAGAGAGAAGATTTACGTCGTCCGAATGATAGGATCTGTGTAGTCTGTAATTAATGCAGGGCAGGTGTTAAACAGGTGTGAAGGCACGTGTACAGCCAGGGTGGCCAGTGCGTCGGCCAGCGTGTTGTCAGTGTGTGGGATGTGTTGGGCGTCGAAGATCGTAAATCACCTCAGAAGATCTTTAGCCTGATCGCAGTAAGGCTGCAAATGTACAGCTTTGCAGGCGTAGACTCCAGTGATTTGATTTATGACAAACATCGAATCGCCCCTAACCGCCAGGTGTTCCACATCTAACTCGCTGGCGGTTAGTAATCTCCTAAGGAGTCCCTCGTACTCTACCACGTTGTTCATACAAGGGAAGGTCAAGCGATAAGCATGTAGACGCACATCCTTAGGTGATAGCGTAATACCTGTGGAGGCACTGCCGCCTCTAGCTGTTGAGGCTCTGTCAAAATACAACATCGCCTCGGGGCCTATCAAGACAAGGCTTAGACTATGTACATGTTCATCAGGAAATTCGGGCTCTATTGTGGCTTGGTTGTTAACCGGTGATGTTACTAATTGGTCGGCTATCGCTTGGCCCTTCGTAGAAGATTGGCCAAGATAGTGCAGATCAAATTCTGCGGTGATAGATTTCCAGCGAGCGATCCTACTGCTTTCGTACAAATTATGCGTGATGGTCCTAAGGATGTTATTTTTGCAAATAATGTTAACCTCGCTACGGAAAAGGTAATGTCTACATTTCTTAAGCGTAAAAGCTAATGCTAGGCAATTACGCTCTACTTCATTATACCTCGTTTCGTACGCATATAAAGCATGGCTCAGGTAGTAGATAGGCACTTCGGACCCATCGTTCCTCCTTTGACAAAGCAATGCTGCTAACGCTACGTCCGAAGTTGCGAGGTAAATGTAAAATGGCAAGTCCCTTTGTGGTGGGAAAACCGTAGGTAAATGTTGGAGTTCCTGTTTAATGCTATCAAACGCACGTTGGCAATCCTCCGTCCATTCGAAATTAACCCCCTTCTTTAGCAAATGTTGCATAGGGTGCAGCTTGTCGGTTAATCTCGAGATGAATCGGCGTATGAACTGCAAGCGTCCCTGTAACCCGCGTAATTACTTGAGGTCTGTCGGAGGCGTTAACTCGACAATGGCTTTGACCTTATCAGGGTCAACTCGTATGCCGGTTTCCGATACCACAAACCCCAACATGCGTCCGGTTTTGACTCCGAATACGCACTTCTTCGGGTTAAGCCGGAGCTCGTATTTGGAGCATCTTTTAAGGACTAACTCCAGATCTCCTGAATGATCATCAGACTTTAAAGACTTCACAGCTATATCGTCTACATAATCATTCAGTCTTTCCAAGAGATAGTCGCTAAAGATGTATGTCATGGCCCGTTGATACGTGGCTCCGGCGTTCTTCAGACCAAATGGCATCATAGTATAGCAAAAGGTACCCCAGGGTGTCATGAATGTCGTAGTTAATTGATGTTCTGGGTTTATGCGAATCTGGTTATAACCAGAGAAGCCATCCATGAATGATAGGAGTGCATGCCCAGCTGTTGTATCGACTAGTTGATCGATACTCAGGAGCGGGAAATTATCTTTGATTGTGGCCTTGTTCAAATCCCGGAAGTCTATGCAAATGCGTATACTCCCGGTCTTCTTTGGCACGACCACAATGTTAGATACCCAGTCCGAGTAATCGACTGCACGAATGAAACCAGCCTGGTATAGCTTGGTGATTTCATCACGCACGGCTAGCGCGATCTCTAGCTTGATTTTGCGTGCTTTTTGCCTAACTGCTTTGATCTGTGGGTCTAAGATGATGTTATGTTGGATTAGCCTGGGATCTAGTCCAGGCATATCCTCGTATGACCATGCGAAGACAGTGATGTTGTCTTGCAGGACCTGTGTTACGGCATCGTGCATTTCTCGTTCTAACAAGGAACTGACTTTAAGCGTTTTAGCTTCGCCCCTATGCGTAACGATAGAGACCTCATCAAGGGGGTCTTTGGTTATGTCCCCAGCTTCCAGGTCTAGCGTGCGCGTCAACTGTTCTGGCCATTCCGGGGACATCTCCGATGCAGCTATAGTTACGTCTTCTAAGGGGAGGTTAACGTCTATAAACGCGAGATCGAATTGCCTAACTACCTTTCCGTATGGGCCAGTCAGAGTTAAAGGTGTTGATAGTGTTGCGTCCATTTGTTGTTTATCCTGCAAAACTGCAAAGTGCGTAAATGGTTAGGAAGAAGATGACGTGATGGCTAGCAAACGTGGAAAGCTAACAGAATTTTGAATTTTGTAATGAAGTTGTAATCAATGCTACCCAATTACGAGGTGATAAGATGTGGTAGTTTAACATAATTTCGGACAGCGGTGCATGCGATATCAACCACATTAATATCTTGATTTTCGGGTTCCGTTTCAGGAAAGTCCTGCTGAAATCGGATATCAAGTCGGTGATTCTCGCATACAAGTAGGCGGTATTTTGGTTAGAACAGATTGTTGGCTATTGTGAGTTCAAATTCGCGGGTATTATCTAGCAAGAGCAAGAAGAGCAGAAGATTGGAAAGTGCAAAGCTGTGCAAGTGTTGAAGCTGTGATAATGGCGCCTAAGACGAAGAGGAAGAACACTAAATTGGCTAAAATTGACGAGGTACAAGAGAACCTGGAGCATGTTCAACAGGCCATGGTCGAAGTGTGTGACCCGACACCTTTGAACCGGTAGGTCATTCTTTGCATGCTCGTGCTATTTCAGCGTTTGTGCTATATAGCGTTCTTCGTGTAAATGAGGGTTTTGGGTTATGGACCTTGCGTTATAGCAAGGGTTTGGCATGGTTGCGTTTATCACCGTTGTCAGAGACGGACCTTCCGCTGTTGCAAGGGTTTGGGCGATTTCCACATAGATGGCTAAGCATGATGTGTAACATTTCTATATTAATGATGCAATTGTAAATCTAGGCATTGATTTATGTAGCGTGTTTTCTATAAAGTGTCATGATGAAGCCTATTCTGATTGTGTTAGACATCATTGGGGTTTTGTGTTGGGTAAACCCCATCGTCCCCAATGTCCCCCCTCTGCACACGCGAGTGCAGGGGAAGGCCATCTGGTTCCGGATGGGGGCGCTAGAGTTTCTGCAGTTCTTACTGCGCAACTTCAGCATCATTTGTGTGGTCTAATCTGACTGGCGATGTTGCCGGTGCCATTTTAGAGCACCTGTTGGCGGGGTCTGCACAGGGGATTCTGGCTTACTTGACAGACGGGGCCATCGATACGGGTCATCCCGAGGACTAAGCGCTCAGCGCGCGAGGCCTAAGGAGCTTATGCTGGATCTGGGAGATGGCCCGTTTCAATTGTTATCATGCATATAACACGCTGTTCGTGGCTCTCCATGTCTCGATCTACTTCCAGAACCCACAAGGCACGGTGTACTACGCGGGCAGGTAAGCAAATTCTGCCAACTGTATTGTCTTTGTTACTGTTATAGTGTCTGTTATCGATGTGAAGTGTAAGAGAAGTCTATGTGCAAATTGTAAGTTAAGCCTACGTTGTATGGTACAGGTTTTTCATTCATGATAACAGGTTAATCAAAGATGGTCATGCGTTGGCCTCGGCCGAAACGACAATAATGGCGTTTACCTCAACTAGCAATGTGCGTGCTGGTGTTATAGGGCAGATTGGCCATGAGATGCGTGAGTATCACACCCGCTACGAGCGTCCTTTTAAGAATTGCCGGGAACTCGGGTGGGTGCACGATGACTGGACCTTAAATTCGCCCCTTACGGTTGAGGACGTACAGAGGAACCTACCACCATTCTCTTTGCCCTTTGGACCTGGTAAGGCTGCTACGTGTTCTAATGTTATGTGTGTAGTTATGAGTTGTGGACATTACGTAATAGCGTTTCTATTTGACTTGTGTTTTATACTGTTCAGTCAGGGAATCCCGGGAGATTACCCTTACGATTTCCAGCCGCAAGGCGAGGGATGTCCTCTTCCATTACGACGATATTAAGGATGCACAGCGCTAGCTCGGCCACTCGGCGGCCCCAGTTGCGGTGACCGCCAAGATCCGGGCAGCAGGGCTAATGCACCTGTTTTTGGCTACAACCCCTGATGTCCCCGCTAGTAAAATGATAGCCTTGGTCAACTCCTTCAGTGAGAAGGCGGAGCGTTTTTGCATGTGCGTGCATAACGTGCGCGTAAGTTTCGATATCGACGCTCAGCTCTTCACGGACCTGTTTGGCATCCCCTCGAACGACCTTCCCATAAAGGCGAAGACCAAGAGGAGCCCTAAATTCCAGGAGTTTCTGAAGGAGTGGTTGAGGATCCCAAAAGAGACCAAAGGGTTTCCTTGTGACAATTCGAGATGGGCGCTGCTAAGACACTCTATCCCCTTTTCGGGCCCGGACTTTCCCCAAAACCCTCTCGCAGGGGAAGTTCTTTTTGGTAGAACAGACCTGCATTATGTGAGAAGTTCTAGAGGAGGGAACCCAGTTCGATTGGGCAAACTATTTTGCCAAGGGACTGCGCAGCGAAATGGTCAAGCTTCGCAAGAAGCTTGAGTCCCGCTTTAATGTGCATTACACCTTTTTCATAGCTTGTCTTCGGCGGTTTGCTGAGTTTCTGGTCATCCAGAGGAATGGGGTTTGGGAACAGCAAGACCGAGACTAGCTGTCCAGACCTTGGATTACCCACATTCTCAGCACTACCCATGGGCAGGATCCGCCGGAAGGGATCGGGGAGTCGTTGTCTATAACGATTAAAGGCTTGGCGGTGCCCCAAGTGCGAGGTCTTGACAGCGTGGGCAGGATAATGCCTACCTACACCGGCGACGCCTCACGAGGGAAGCGCATGGCGGAAGAAATTGTGGAACCGGCAGCTTGGCACAAGAGGCTCCGTCTAGCCAAGGCCCCTAGGGGTAACGCAAGCCAAACTGTTGCGGTCAAGGTTCAGCAGAATAAGCTTCCGCCTAGTAAGTGTGAAAGGATTGTAGTACGCAATATTTTATTTAGATGGTCTGGCATTATATGCTAACGTGTGGTGGTGTAAACAGTAAAAATGACAAGGCAATCGACCCCTGAGATAGGGGCGATGATACTAAGCCGTGGGGAGGGGGCCTCAATTTTGGAATAAGAGGCCCCAGATATTAATGTAAGCTGTGTGTAGGTTCCAGTGCGTGAGGAGGCCCCAGCTACTAACGGGAGCCGTGCATATGACCAGGTACACGAGGAAACTCTAGCTACTGGGACTAGCGGCACACGGGATCACGTGCGTGAAGAGAAAGGGGCGAAAGAGATTGGTGAAGTTGCCACTGTCACTGGCAGAGGTAATGAGTGCATTAGCGTGTTTACAGGATCTTGTTAATAGATGAAGTGTCTAACCAGATTACGCTACAGGGGAAGAAGATGCATTTACGTCTGCTGCTGTGAGAAAAATTCAGAGAGACTTCCCCGAGAAATTTGCCTTCATGGAAGGCATTGTTAATGACATGATCGAGTGTTTGGAGTGCGTCGAACCTGGCGCTGGTATGTTATAGTCGTAATGAGTTTACGACATAATGTCTTAGTAATGTGTCATCCATATTGATGCTTGTTTTCTGTTAGGAGCTCACCTCCAACGGGATCCCGCGGAGCCCATTGATTTGGACACAGCGGAGCCCCCATCTGATGGGGCAGTCGTGCCACGTCACATTTATGAGAAAATGCGTAAATGTGCATTACACTTGACGCGCTCTGTATGGGAAAGTAGGGGCGTTAACGAAAGTAGGCTACAGTGGTCGGAGCAGAGGGTTGAGTCCTTGACCAAAGAAGTGGGGGACCTAAGGTCACGGTACGAATTCCTACAGGCTCGAGTGACGGGGGATGAAGACTGGCGTACCGCTGTTATCGATCACTCCTGTTATTGGATAGCCATCAAAAATAGCGTACAGACCAGTTGGGCGTTACTAGAGCAGAGGATGCAAATTGAACTCCTAGCTCAGAAAAGTCGGGACTGGAGGGACTACTGCGCCAGCGTACAGGAGTGGGGGCAGAAGGAGAAGGACCAGAAGCACCTATATAAAAGGGAAAGCGCCGCTTATCGAAAACACTACCGCGATTCTGCCGTCAAAGCTCGATCCCTGGAGGTTTTCGTGGACACCATCGGAGCGTCTGAAGCTTTCAAGAAGTTTGAAGAGTAGGTGACCGTAACTGCATCCCCAGAGAGGGCAATGACTTTCTCTGGGAATCAAGCTACAATCCCTACCTTCTTCCCGGATCCACCCCGCTGGAGTAGCGTGGAGAAAGGAAAGGTGAAAGCTGGAGTTGCGTTGGGCGAGGATGTGTGGCCAAACCTGACAGAGGACGAGATTATGGAGCGCCTATGGGCTAGCCTGGACAAGCTTCCCTTTGCTACGGAAGTAGGGCCGTCGCGAGTAAGTTTATGCATGACTTAGTCGGAAAGTTTTCTGGCTTGTGTTGTCTATTCTAATTTTTGATGTTATTTGGGTTTAGGTACCAGAAGAAGATAGGGAAAATACACCAGCTGAGGGGCTGGGAGAGGAAACAGAGGAAGCAGAGGAGGAGTGCAACGATGAAGAACGTTCTCCTATGAAGCCAGTGCCAGAACGAGAGCCTCATGAAGGGGTAATCTTTCGTGAAGGCATAATTCCCAGAAACGATGGCCCACTGGAAGACGATCTTTTGGGGCTAGATCTGGAGTTAAGAGATACCGGTGACAGTGGTAGCAGAGGGAATGCGTAATTATTATTTACGCAAAATTTTATTGATGCAAGGTCGGGTATTGTTCTGAATGACTGTTGACGAATTGTTGTAAAGTCTAATGGATATTTTAAATGTTAATTAGTTTGTTGTTTGACTTTTTATGCTTTTGTCTGCATCAGCGTGAAAATATATGTTAAGGATTATGTCAAAGTGATACTGATGGGACGTAATAACTAGTTTAAAGCCGTTGCGGGCCCGTTGCGTATTCCAGCGTAAATGCTTATAATATGCAATACTGCGTTACTAGTTTAAGGCCATTGCGGGCCTGTTGCGTATTGTATAGCAAGTGTAAATAATGATAGTAGATAACTTCGGATGACTAGTTTAAGGCCGTTACAGGCCGACTGCGTAACTACGTACAACAGTATGAATAGGTTGATTTTGTATAACTAGTTTAAGGTCGTTGCGGGCCGACTGCATAAATTGTAATAAAAATGTAATCCTGTATAAATGCGTGAAGTAATGTGAAAGCGTAACTAATGCGAATACGATAAAACACGCAAAATGTCCAAAGCGTAAACACAGAAAGCAAATGTAGCGTAAAAGGTATGTTGAAACAAAAGAAGCTGTTAAATGGGGAGTGCGCTAACTTACAAGAGAATGGTGGTGCACGTAGAAGACCATTGTTCAACCGTCGATACGCAATTGTCTCCTAACGGTTTTTACGTTAAGCGCTGCGTAAGGGCGAGGAGGCTTGTGGTTTGACTCCTCTACGCTGTCATCCAGAAATGGCAGATCGGCCCAGGCTAGACCGTCGTCATTGTTGTCGGTTTGTTTAGGGGCTTGGAGATGGGACTGATCGTCAGTTGTTTCAATCTCCAAACCCCGTTCTTCTTCAATGTTATTAATGGTCTTGGGGGTGACCTCGTCGCTGCGTATGATGACCTCCCCCTGGCGTAGGGCAGGTGTATCTCTTGGTGTATCGGCGACGAAACTGCCCTCAGCTGGGCTAACCATGACCTCCCTAAGATCAAGTTGAAACCAGGAATCTCCTCGATGACTAAGAATGTGGCTTCGGTTGGGAATTGATCCCCTACCACAAACTCAATACGCACCGTTCCCTTGACTTGAACCCATGCTCCGTTGAATGATTTTACGCAGGCTGTCATTGTGGGAGTGATCTGGTCGACCAAGCCCAGCCTATCCACTATGGAATAAGGAAAGACGTTAGCAGCTGCGCCATCATCCATGTGCACCCTCCGGATCCGGTACTGGCCGACTCGAATGGTAATGAACATAGGCTCAGTTGTTACTTGACCTTTCTTCGGGTCGTCTTTGACGGACTCTTCAAGAAAGGTCAGTGAGGTAGGCTTGGGTTTTTCAGCTTCGGAAGGAAACATGACAGCGTGTATCGCTTCCTTTTCTGCTGGTAGGTTGCCATCCACTGATATGGATGTCAGCATGCATACCATAGCCTCACGGTGTTCTCGAGACGTCATCAGTAAGTGGTACAGGCTCAGCGTTGTGTTCTTTTGCTTAAGATCTTGTTTGACTTGCGTGAATGCATCAAGGAGGTCCTTCTCTCGGCCGGGTTGTTTATCCCCCTTGTCCTCCTCCATTTGGCCCAAGAGATGGATCTCTCGAGGCGGAGCGGTGTCAGTGGGAGGGTCGTTCTTTTTCCTGCCAAGAGAAGGTGGCTGCGTTTCTGTACCTTTAGCCTGCTTCCGAGGCATAGACAAAGGCACAGAGGCTAGGGGCCTGGGCTTAGGGAAGCCGAGCGTAAGGTGGTCTTTTGTTGCATTAATTGTAGTGTCCTCCTCCTTTCGCTTAGGAGGCGATGACTGGTTATTTTAACCAGAGGTCTGCCCCTGCGTGAGAGGAGCAGGCCGTGGTTTTGGCACCCTGATAATGAAGGGCGCTCTAGGCGTGGGTGCGGACGGAGTCGTGGCTTGAGTGTTGCCGTGTGACTAAGGGCGTACCTGGGAAGGTGCCCGTATGATGAAAGGTGGCCGTGAGATCCCATTCGCTGCCGATGAAGTAGTTGGCCCCCTTGGTGAGCTGGCGGGCACGCGTAAGACAAAAGGCTGTTTTGGCAGTCCCTTACGCTCACCGTCCATACTCACCACAGTGATTGTATAAGGATTGTAGTTTGCATTCAACAGGTCCTTATATACATGCAGTGTTTGGTTTTCCGGATGCGTCAGGTTACTACTGTCTAATTTTAGATGACCTTCATCGATCATGTGTTGAATGTCGTCTTTTAACGCCCATCAGTAATCTGTGTCGTGACCACGCATCTGGTGGTAGTCACAGAAACGGTCAAGCCTGAAAGATCTCGGAACTGCTGGTTCATTAGGTAAGGCTAAAGAAGGATCCTTCAGCAATTCACAGTGACGTCTATGACGCTTCAAAGCTTCCTCGGACACCTTCTTAGGTTGAATGTGCCCTGCCGCTAACAGTTGTTTCAGCAATTTGGAATGCTTCACAGGTAAAGCCGCATATTTTGAACGATCTTTATGCTCAAAATTTGGCTTTGGCTGGGGGGCCTTCAAGGGCAGTTGTGGCTTGGCTGGTGCCGGCACCAGCCATGGCCTTGGGAGATGCTATTGTGGACGCCTTCTTATTCTTACTCTTTGTGCTTTCAGTCAGTGCGGCTACTATTGTGGTTGCCGCCTTACCCTTGTCTTTGGCCTTGTTATGTGCGTTCCTGTAGGCGACATACGCCGGGTCCTTGCTGGACTCCGCAGCATCTTGGATGCTTCTAAATTGTGCGAAGGCCTAGTGTAGAGAGTTGGGGAAAAGGTAATACAACTTTGACTTGATAAAGTCGTTGACCTCTCCTTTGAATATCGCTAGCACATGTGAGTCTACTATTGGCTTGCGGATCTCATTCAAAGTAGCGTTCCATCGTTGTATAAACTTTTGGATGGGTTTGAGCGGGTCTTGTTTCACCCCCATGAGCTGATCCAACGTGACATCTGGCTTCAGGTTGTATTTGAAGCGGGTCACAAATTGGGTCAGCAGCTCTTCCAAGGTTAAGATGGAAGAGCGTGGGAGGGCTCGGTACCAGTCCAAAGCTTTCCCCGTTAATGACATTGCAAATACTCTGATAATCATATGTGGCCACTGTTGAAGCAACAAGGATTCAGATCGAAAGGTGACTAAGTGAGCGTTGGGATCCCCCTCCCCATTGTATTTGGTGAAATGAGGGAGGGACATCCTCGGCGGTAACGATAGCATAGAGACCACTGAACTAATCGGATCATCCTGGTAAAAGTCCATGATCTGAATAGCATCAGATCTAGCGGCTTTGAGGCGTCGAACCTCCTCGGTAAGAGTCTATATCAGCTGGAAAGCTTGGCCCAGACCTATTGATGGAGGTGCCTGTGCAGAAGGCATAGGAGGTTGGACCAGGAGGGCGGCGCGAGGGAACGGAAATGACGAGATGGGTTGACTGGCTGCTTGTGGGGCAGGGATCCCAGCAGGCAGGGGAGCTTGCGAAGACCACCACCCGCTGGCTTGCGCAGAGGGGTTGGCAGTCGCCTGCTGCACAAGATAGGGATGGGTATACTGCGGGATCCTCTGTGGAGCTTGTGTTACAGGTGCAACTGGGGGCTGCATGCTGTACACCACAGACTGAGCATGTTACGCTGCCGGGTTGGCCCACTGATCTGCGGCAGGCTATTGGATGTATGTTTGTGGCTGAGCAATTGCGGGGATCTATTGAATTTGTGGATGCGGAAGCGACGAGGTCTGGGCCGAGCGTGTTACAGATACGTTATGGGGTTGTATCTGAGGGATGAAATGGGGCGCTGTGGTCACCGGGATCACCACTGGGATACTAAGTACCCGTGGTGACGGAACCACCCCTGTGTTATTGGGCGATATTTGTGCTTGCAACCCAGACGACTGCGCATTAGCCTGCGGTATGGCAGGGAAATACATCTGCGCAGTCATGGCTGGGTCAAGAGGTGTGGCTTCTACATTGAAAGGAAACAAGGGATTTATATATGTTTGGGGGCTCAGAGTATGGAACGAAGGTTCCAGAGTATGGAACGAATGTTTCGACTGGGCCGCAAGTTCGTCCTCTTCCTCCTCCCCATGCTGGGGCTCCACCATAGCTTGTGAAGCCTAGCCTTTGGCCATGACCAACTATGTGATAAGTTCGTGTTGGTGTTCAGTCAAGGGAATTATGTCGTAAGCTGTTGGCTTAAAATCATAGCCCCCTCGGTGGAGCACCTCAAAGTTTCATTTCGCTTCGAGTTTGACTCGGCTGAGAGCCAGCCTCGCCTGGATCTTAACGCATATGAAGTTGTATTCTTCAGGGGTTATAACCGTGAAGATAGGCTCTTTTCCCTGGAGCCTCAATGAACGGCGTAATGGTCCCTGAGATCCCGTTGCGCCAGGAGCTAGTCCTGTGACCGCCATAGGATTCACAGGCGTGGCACCCAGATCGGTAGGGACTGTGGCAGTTGTGGTTGCGTACAAGGAATCCATTAATCAATGAAGTTAACGGTAACTAGTAATCGGATTTAAAAGAAAATGGCTGGCAACAAAAAGCACAAATAGGCTTTCTACCCTGTAGGATTTCAAAGAAATCGTCCTTGCGACCGATCTATACCATGCGATTGACTGTAGACTTCCCTAGAGGTATTACGTCTATGGTTTGGGGTATGGATGACTACCAGGGCTACTCGAAATATTCAGATCGGAGCTTGAAGGCCCTCCTTCTAGCGCCAGAAAACTGTAACGACAGAAAACGTCGGCAGCTGGAAATACCGAACGAGGTTCCGTGTACATAGTTTTAACCATGAATCCGCGCGAGGGCTATGCTGGAAAAAAAGAATCCGTGGCGCCCTGAACGGTCTTGTCGATCAGACAGGGACTTACAGGTCAGTAAAACGTTGAAGATTACAGATCTTTGCGTGTTTCAATTTGATTCGAGGGATCGTGAAATGGGAGAAAAATGACGTGGATGGATCGCTACGATGATAATGTCAAACACGCCGAAGAGATGCTAATCAGGAGAGAAACGCATGATTTTCAAAGATCTATGTTTCGATTTTTGAAAGAATGTATGATTTCTATGTCACGTTATCATGGGAGAGACCCCCAATAACTTGATGCAAAAATAAGCACAAAACAACAAGGAAACTGTCCAGACAGAAGTCCGATCTACCTCATAGGTCAAAGTTGGGATGCAAGGAAGGTCAAGCTCTGACGTCTGCCGATCAACTGTTTCCAACCGGTAAAGCCTGCAAACTGGGCGAGACGATCTCACAATCCTTGTTCTGCTTCTTTACTTCGAGTAGGTTCTGCTAAGGGCAGCAATCGCTAATGGAGAAAGTCGTATCTTCCCCAAAGGAATGATTTCTCTTGTTGCTAAGGCTCAAGCGCACTGTGCTCTGTTCTTGCTGAAGGATGGTGCTGTCGACAGTTGCCAAAAGGTTTCTCTTTGTTTCTCTACTCAAGGTGATAAGTGCTTCCTTGCTTAGAAAATGCTCTTGCCCTTTTGATTTTGCCCCCTTTTGTATCTTTGTCAACTGGTCTATTTATAGGCTGCGGGGTCCCATAAAAAGGCGCAACCCTGATGACGTGGGTCCCGGATATTTCGGGTTTCGTTGACATGACCATTTTAAGTTAGACTGTGACTACGCACAATACACTCGTTTGCGTGTTGTGCATGTGAAGAGCAGGTACATGTTGAGTGTGTTTCAATTACTTTCAGGCTATATTACACTCATTCGCGTTGTGTTGCGTGTATGAGCATAATCCGGTATAAAAACAATAGGCTCAAAATTGTCTTACGCTCACTACGCAGCTACGCGTAACGAAGCGTAAACAATGTCTAATTTACGTTCACTACGCAGCCGTGTGTAACGAAGCGTAAATAATGTCTAGCCTTAGTGATGAAATACGCAATGGTACGCACTACCGCGTAACGAGCGTAAAGACAAGTTATCCATACGCCACGAGAAAAAGTGTAGAACTGTTGTGCTTCTCTAGACTCTACCTTCGACTATTTTAGAGCTTATTACGCTCATTATGCTGTCGTGCGTAATAGAGCGTAAACTTGTGAATCTTTGCCTGAGGCCGACTCGTAATTTTCACGGTGTTTCAATGAGGTATCTTACCATAGGAATAATGAATTTGTGTGTTTTATTAGTGGTTAGAGTAATCACTAGCCATTCTATCCAAGATTCAAACCAAGTTTAAACCACATTCTAGTGACATCACATTATTTCATCTCTTGGAGTTATAGTTGTAAGACTAGCACGGTTGCAAGGAATATTATCACTTGGCATATTGTCTAAGGGGGGAGTTTCTTCATGGAATGTTGTCTTATTTTATGGATTTCTAGGAAGCCACCTACCTTCAGGCATGGGTAACATGTCTTTCCAATGGGATTACTAGAAATTTATTCTTTGCTCTTTTATTTATTTTTTGTGTCAACCTTTCAAGGTAGCACTTATTTTACTCTTACTTCCATTTTTTGTTAGATCTACAAGGATATAATACAACCTTAGCAACATTATAGAACTCACAATAGTAATAAAAAAGAATCCAAAAATCCCCTTGATGTCACATCCATTACATTCCCACTGGGCTCTTCACTTTTCAATCCAATCATAATGATCATGGGTTTATTCTAAGTTGTATAACGAAAAATAATATCATTATGGCAATGATAAGAACCTCTTATTAATGAAATGGATGGTGTGGGCTCACTATTCAAATAATCAATCCCTTATTACTTGATAACATAGAAAAATCTTCACCTTATTAGACTACATCTTGCCTTTATTTGTAATGTGTTTTATTAACAATATAAAAATTATGTACAAAGAAAATAGAAATAAAATATAAAAAAGACAGTATGAAAAAGGCATAGAGAACAAAAAAAATCAAAGAATGAGAAATGTTAAAGAATATAAAAAATTAAAGAAATGAAAAATGTAAAAGAATAAGAAGATGTCAAAGAATGTAAAAGATATAAAAGAATGTGAAAAACTATATCAAGAAATAGAAAAAGTAAAAAGAATTGTAAAACAAAAAATGAGAAAGTACTTATTAATTTTGGAATCAATGTATAGTGTCTCCCCCACGACTGAACTCATGGGTGAGTGTTCGAAGAATGCTTCCTAGGTCTCCTAGATCATACACTTTAGGTGATTCACTTATCATGTTTATTACTTTAAATGTTTTATTATGATCCCATGTGATTTTTATGGTAGTTGAGTTTTGATCTCCTAAATTCTGTTATTTCATTTTTGATGTATGATTATGAGGTAGTGTTTTCATTTTGGGGTCCTTAGTTGAAGCCATTTTCTTAGAGTGGGAATTAATAAATAAGTCAGATTGTTCCATGCATATTTTGGATAGTTGAAGGTTCTTAGTTGTTGGCCATAGAGTGTATTTTGATTTGGTGATCCATACTCTTTCTTTTGCACATACCTTTTTTTTTTTACTATTGTTGTGGATTGATATGGAAACTATGTTGATGTTCTAAATGAAAGGTTCATGACTGCATCCTTTTCTTTCAATAGTAATGCATGGGATTCACTATGTATGTATGGATCCATGCTTATCCTCCTTAAAGATATCAATAGATAGATCTCTCATGCTTAGCTTAGCATTGATTGTGCTAAGCCATGCCCTTTCCATGATAATTGGAAATTCCTTATTAGCATCTTTCACATCAATTACCAGAAAGTCTGCTGAATAAGACCACCCATTGACAATGGTCACCACATCTTCAATCTATCCCAAGGGAATGGAAAAAAATTGATCTGCAAGCTCCAACCTAATGTTATGCTCCTTTAATGATGGGAAGTTCCATGCTTGATATCTTTTGTAAGAGATAAAATTCAGCTTAGTCTAGTAGAGCTTTAAATGGTAGATTTCCAACTTCTCATAAATAGATCAAGGAAACTCCTAAATCAATTAAGTTCTTAGGGAGTGGCTCTACCTTAATCCAATCTATGAATATTTCAAAGCATGATAGTTTGCATGATTTTTATGACATCCCATTCCTAGATGTCATAAAAATACGAATGCCTAATTTATTATATTCATCATGGATAACATATCGAAAAGAGTATAAATACTTAAATAATGAATTAATTAGAAAATAAATAATTGATACTAAATAATTAAGCAAGGAAATAAAAATGGAAAAATTGTATTAATTGAAGAGAGTACTAAACACCCTTTTGGATTGTCTTCCTATGCCACTTAATCTTTATAGGCAATTTGGCACTACCACCATGGTTAGGCCTATAACCCAGCCAGAAGGGTGGGTCAATCCCCTTCTTGTCCCACTTCATCCAACTCCCATTACTCACCTCTCCAGGCTCTGCAACTCCATGCCAACATGACCTCTAACCCTAGTGATGAGTGGCAAGGTACCCCTACACTCAACCATACGAAACGACTGTAGCACATGCGATCTAGTTGAACTCTACAAACTAAGTGCCTACATGCCCCATGGAACACTTAGGGTTAATCATTCATTGTCTTCCCACAATTACTTGTAGTTGTCACGGTGTATGATTAAGTAAGTCTGAGATATATGATATTTATAGTTTTTATGTTTTATCTCCTATGCTATTGAGGTGAAGGGTTGAGAAACTAATTAATAAATCTAACTAATGAACTAAGTCTAAATTAACCTAGCATCAGCATTCATTCCCACTTATCGTACATACCCTGAACCGATGCAACCGTGTCTGCCAAACGCTAATCGTTGCTAGGATCACCACGTGTAATGCACATGCTCGAAGTGGTCGTACTGAGGAACTTAACTAGAAGGAAAGAGTTGAGAGAGTTAATTCATCCTAAGTGCGATGAGCATCCATTCCTTGATTATTTGTACACATCCTCAAATTCTTGTAATCAAGTCGTACTCATTTTGCGTTTCTAGCCTAAGTGTGATGAGCATCCATTCCTTGATTATCTGTACACATCCTTAAGTGCTTGTAATCAAGTGGTCCTGATTCTGCATTACTAGGAGATAAGGGTGAGAGAGAAAGCAATAAATAACATTAAATAAAATCCTATTCCATGAAATGCAAGGTTTATCTAGGAAGTTCATCTTTATTGCCGTACACAACTTGTGTTCAAGTACAATGTTGCTCGAATAAAGATCTGTTCACTTTAGGACTCCTACTGCGGGCACATGGAAAATATTCTATCTTTGGAGTGATCAATCTACCAGAGCTTCCCTACTTCTAGCCTAGGATGAGGAAACAAGGGAGAGCCACCTCCTATTTATAAATATGACAGTGCACCGCGATATCGCAGGGGATGACGTGATATTACGTACGCGATATCGTGTACGTGATATCACAACAGCTGCGATATCGTGTACGTGATATCATGGCCCATGCAATATCGCATCTCATCATACCCCCATGATCGAATGAAAACTCGTCCTCGAGTTCCTTACAAAAATATCAGGAAGGTATGGGATTATTGACTGAATGGAATTAATGGGATGACATGTAAATGGATCATCATTACAAGACTTGACAAAACTAGTATTCATGACAACAAGGGTGAACACCTTATTACATTGACATTAGGCCTCATTTGGCAGCTGAGAGAAAAGAGAAGAGAGAAGAAGTGTTGTTGCTGTCAACACCAAGATTGCACCTTTCGTTGTCCATCCATAAGTGTGCCACTGATCTTACTCCTTGCATAGCTACTTCCAGCACTGCTCCATTCCAAGTGTTTACTCCAGATCTAATTCATTGTTGTATGATCACCATCTACACACACAATACAATCATATATTAGCAAGGGTAAATGAATCATCATGTAATTAATACCTTGCTTTGGTGTAAGTCCATTGGCTAGATTGTGGTATGGCTAATTACAGATCTGGAGATGTATTAATGATGACTACCGAAGGTGTAGGGGTTAGGAAAAAATTGAAAAAAATCGAGGCTAGGAGAAAATCAAAAAAATCAGGCCCTATACCCCCATGACTAATCGTGAACCTTTGGTAGTGTTTGAATGGAGAAAGAAAAGAAGTAAGAAAGATAGATAAAAAGGAACAACTAGGACATCGATGAAATGGATGTCAAGATGGAAATGAAAAAAATGAAATTAATTGCAAAATGTTAAGGAAAAGAATTTAACTGGTGCACTAAATAGGAATGTTAGTGGGTCCTCCCCAAAGCAAGCTCATGCCCTTAATGCCCTGACAAACCCACAATCAAAGAGTCTGTAGGCTCTAGGAATGTCCTTTGGAACAAGAGTTAAAGTCTTAGCCACAAGAATTTACTAAAAAGAACACGATATATCTACCAAAATACACACTAATGATACAACCGAAAATGAGGTGAACAATGGAGAGAAGGATGAAGAGAAGAGAATGGAATGGAATCCCATGAACAAGGTGGTGTACAGCCCCTTGTGTGTTTCATGATTAATGTGGCTTGGAAAATCTCATTCAAACTCTGACCTCAAGAAAACCACTTCTAGTGACTTCACATTAATGCATGTGGCCAAACCATCCTCTTGAAGTAACAAGAATGCCTTCACCCAAGAGTTACCACCATTTCGATGAAACAAGGAGGAGAGAATGGGAAGTGAGAAGGGCCTTAGTTAGAGGGAACATTTTTAGTTCCATAACCAGTGCTTGTAGCCCAATGAATTATTTTGTCTAAGGGGTGTGCTTTGAATTCTCACTTTATTTTCACTTTTTTTTGTGTGTGTGTTTTTATGCATGAGAACCACACCATGAAAAGACTTATTATTTTTATTGTCTCAACTTCTGATAGTTGGGTAACATCGAAATAACAAGAAAACTCAAGAAGAAAACATCCAAGCACCCAAGAGAATGGCCAACACAAAAGCATCAAGTTCCCTTGAAGTCACACCCTTTTCAAACCTTGAGTCCTTCCTTAGTTTGAGAAGTTCCTAGTCACTGATTCGTTAAAGTTCATATTATGAAGGAGACTGTACATTTCCAAGCCAAGAGAGACCATAGAAACTGGTGGATGGATGGATGAAGTGAACTCATTGCCTACCATATCAAGAGAAACATACCTTAGTATCAACATAGTGACTTAAAGGTAAAAACCAAACATTAACAATCAACATGAAAACAGTCCATACCATCACGAAAAACACTTATTGGGTGACAAACTTACAGGGTTGATCACACACAAAAAACAAAAAATGGAAAAGTATAACGATGTTGTAAAACAAAAATAAGAAGAGTTAAAGAAAGTTGTAAAATAAAAACAAAAAAATTTGAAGAAAGTTGTAAAACAAAAACAAGAAAAGTTGAAGAAAGTTGTAAAACAAAAACAAGAAAAGTTAAAGAAATTGTAAAACAAAAACGTGTAAGAAAAAAACATATAAAACAAAAATGTGTAAGACAAAAACTTGTAAAACAAAAATGTGTAAAAAAAAACTTAAAAAGAAATGAGGGCCCCCATATGATTAGCATAGGTGGCCATCTCCCCCATGACTAAGTGGAAAGGGAGAGATCCGAAATAATGAGCGCTTGTTTGAATTTCTAAGAAGTTTCCAACTTTTCCTAATTGATGTTCTTAGATTAAGGGGTGGAAGTTGGTGATGCTCATATTCCAATGTGTCTATGCCTTCGTTGTTGGCATGGTTTGTCTCCTCAGTTTATTCCATGCATATTTTTTTACTCTTTCAAGTAGTTGTCAACCACGAGGTGTCTACTACTTGTTGTGTGGTTGCTATATACAAGCATCTTTGTCTCAAAATTTCAAGGGCACACCTATTACATGGAGGCATTTTCTCCATGTCATCACCCGATGAATCACTGTATCTGATGCATGGAACTTTCCTCTTCTTGATCTTTCCATAAATTTTTATCTTAGATATTTCCAAGGAAAGATCGTGGATCCTAAGGCATGCGTCTACTGTACTTAGCCATGGCCTTCCCATTATAATTGGAAATTCCCCTTCGTTGTTGTTAACTTCTATCACCAGGAAGTCAGTTGGGTAGTACCAATCACACATAGTGGTAACAATGTCCTTCACCAATCCCAAGGAAATGATGATGGACTAGTCTAACAGCTCTAGTTGGATGTTGCTCTTCTTAAGTTGGGGTAGGTTCCAGGCTTGATACATCTCTCATGAAATTAAGTTGACTCTGGAACTTGAGTCAAGAAGAGCCTTATGTGGTTCATTCCTGGTGATTTGTAGATAAATTTAAGGGACTCCCAGGGTTAGTTAGTTTCCTAGGAAGGTGGCCTACCTTGATCTAGTTGGTTACGGTATGCGTTAACATAACTGTATGCGTTAAGCTTTATTGGACTGAAGGGTGCTCTGAAGTGTTAGTTGGAGCAAGAGGTGTTCTAGACTCAACCGCTTGTTGTGAGATCTTTTCTAGGCTTTTGGTTCTAAAGAAAGATCTTCTCTTTTTACAATTGTCAGAACTAGTAGTGGGTTGAATATTTATAACTTTCGCAGCGTTACGTTGCTATGGTTGAGTAGGGAGTTTCCCTTGCATTGTTGGAGCAAGAGGTGTTGTGGGAACTATCGGTGGAAGAGGTGCGGATGGAGTTGGAGGATGGTAAGTATGTGGGGTACCTCCAAGAGGAGAAGGAGTCCTCCTAAAGTACTCCCAAACTTGGTAGTGATGTTGGGTAGTTGTGTGACTCATAGAGTCACTTGGAGAAACCGGCTACTACACATAATAGCCATAAGGATCAAGGTGCCAGTAAGGGTATTGTTGTGTTAGCAGTGGCATCCCCCATGACTATGGGTATTGTCACTACTGATGCTATCTGATGGGTTGTGGTGGAGTTCCACTTGGATAGTATGTTAATGGATGGTGGAACTACCTTGGGTTACCTTGAGGATAAGGCAACCTTCAGGGTGTTTGTCGTTGGTTGAGTCTTGGGTTACGTTCATACACTCGATACTCTTGTAGATGTGAGATGATTGGACAAAATCCCTTGGGATGATCATAATGGCAGATTCACATCCACCTTCATCTTCTGTGTCTGAATCCACAACTTCATTAGGGATAGTAATTTTCCACTTACCCTTGTTATGTGCAGGGCCTGAATTTCTCCACTTTGTCTTATCTTTGTCACTACTTCGTTCCTCCTTAGACTCCTCTATAATTTTCAAGACAATTTCAAGTCTGGAGTCTAAGAAATCCCACAAATTATCCATCTTATCCAATACTTGTATTGTTAGTTTTTGAATCAACAAGTTTTTTCTGTTCACCAACTCTTTGAGTGGTGACTCATCCTCTTCATTACAAAATTTCACTCCCTTGTTCCGAAGGGAGGGATCACAATTGTGTTCTTCCGTACTCTCTCTTTTTCATAGCTCACCTTCTTCTTTTGCTACTTGTTCCAACAAGCGATGAATAAGATGGGCTCTGAGTTCTAATAGTCTCCCTTGGGCATAAGTCCCAAGGGTTCTCCTCGTCTCATGTTTAAGCCCATCTACGATGTGGTGAAGTTGATCCCGCTAAGTGTATCCATGGCCCAGGCAACAATGTAACAATGTGTAGTAGTGTAACAATGTGTAGTAGTGGGCCATGGCAGCATCCAAGGATTCATGCATACCTTACTTCCATCCTTGGATCTACTTATGCAAATTAGACACTCTGGAGTACATTTGATACTTATCTTTGAAGAGTTTTAACATCGTACTCCACCTCTTGATGGTTTCCAATTCTAACAACTAGTACCAACTCTCTGCTTCCTTGGTGAGTATCCTGGGAAATAACTTAAGTTTTTGCCACTTGTTCTCTATGTTCTACAAGGTGTAGGCATCATGGAATGCCTGTAAATGATGTTGCAGATCAACGTTGTATCCCCCTTCAAATCGTGGGATGTTGTTTATGCCTAAGCGTTTGATCTGACTATCTTTTAAATGTCTTGTGGGAATTCTTATAGCCTCCTTTATGTCAAGCATACTTTAGGTTGCAAGTAGGAGTTCATCATGATCATCTCTTTCATGATGCCTATGATGTCTTCGTTGTTCCCTACTTTCCCTTCATTCATACCCTTGTCCTCTCTCTCAACTTTCTCGTCGAGGTATCTCATTTTTCCTACCTCTATCCTCACCATTATGCTCATGCTGGTTGCACCTAGATGTGGAAGGAGAGGGTGAGTGATGTGAAGAAGGGAAAGAAGAAGGAGAACCATCGCCATGACGATGCTTCCTACCTTCTCTTCGGCTGCTATGGCCCAGATCGTGATGACGATCTAAGTGCCCATCCTTATCATAAGTTGTTGTTCCCTCTGTGAATAGTTGGTCTTCATGGGGATCAGAACTAGTAATATGTATCATTGAGTGTAGGTTTTGATACCCCACCTCCTCACCATCATTAGGAGGGGGAACATCTTTTGATAGTGAACCCGTTATAATGTGTTCACCATCTCTTACTTCGCTAAGGACGTGGAGGCCTTTGCCCTTCAATAGGGTATGTTGGCTCTCCTGCCTTGACTCCCTCATACGTTGTAAAGTTGTGGGATGGTAATCCCTCATGTCAAAATTTTCCACAACATATTCAGCATATAATTTGATCATGCCAATCTGTGCCAAGGCATGGAGAAGCATGTTTGGGACTGCACGATCTAGAGGTAACACGATGTTACCTTGTAAGACTCTCTGGTGCATCTGTTCATCTTGATGGAAGATAAAAGTAAAATTTGGAATATACTCATAGGGATGAGTATATTTGACCCTATATTATTGAGGAACTGGCTGATTTAGGTTATGTGTTTTTGATTGCCAACTGTTCTTTATATTATCCCTAGGAGGTGAGTTGCTCTTGTTAGAAGAATACATTTTTATCGGTGTGCTAATTTACCCTTATATAATTTTTCTTATTTGATTAACTCGAAGGTTCATGTAGGCTCCTAATGATGTGAGTGATATCCTTTATGTTCTATTCGGCGCACAAATAGTTAGTCACCAACAATGGTGCCAATGATGAGTGGGGAGGTACCCCTACACTCAACCATACGAAATGAGTGTAGCATGCGCGATCCGGTCAAACTCCACAGACTAAGTTCCTACACACCCCATGGAACACTTAGGGTTAATCATTTGTTGTCTTCCCAGACTTACTTGTAGTTGTCACAGTGTATGGTTAAGTAAGTCTGAGGTATATGATTTTTATAGTTTTTATGTTTTATCTCCTATGCTATTGAGGTGAAGAGTTGAGAAACTAATTACTAACTCTGACTAATGAACTAAGTCTAAATTAACCTAGCATTAGCATCCATTCCCACTTACCGTACACACCCTGAACCAATGCAACTATGGCTATCAAATGCTAATCGTTGCTAGGATCAGCACATGTAATGCACATGCTCGAAGTGGTCATACTGAGGTACTTAACTAGGAGGAAAGTATTGAGAGAGCTAATTTAGCCTAAGTGCGATGAGCATCTGTTCCTTGATTATCCGTACACATCCTTAAATGCTCATAATCAAGTTGTACTCATTCCACATTTCTAGCATAAGTACGATGAGCATTCGTTCCTTGATTATCTGTACACATCCTTAAATGCTCATAATCAAATCATACTTATTCCACATTACTAGGAGATAAGGGTGAGAGAGAAAGTAATAAATAACATTAAATAAAATCCTATTCCATGCACTGCAAGGTTTATCCAGGAAGTTCATCTTTATTATCGTACACAACTTGTGTTCAGGTATAATGTTGCTTGAATAAAGATCTTTTCACTTTAGGACTCCTACTACGGGCACATGGAAAATATTCTATCTCTAGAGTGATCAATCTACTAGAGTTTTTCTACTTCTAGCCTAGGATGAGGAAAAAAGGGAGAGCCACCTCTTATTTATAGATATGACAGCACACCACGATATTGTGTATGTGATATTGTAGGGGATGACACGATATCGCATGGGATGCGATATCACAACGGCAGTGATATCGTGTACACGATATCGCATCTCATCACCTAGCTTTAAATAGCATAGGTCAAACCCTTTCCCAATGGATACATGAATAGTCATAACTCCTTGTAATGAGGTACCCCTTCATTAGAAGGTTAATTACATTGTTTACAATTTTTTTCACCCTTAACCAAGGATGGGATGTTACAATCTATCCCACTTTAAGCATTTAGCTCATCCTCGAGCGCTTCCTTGATATCTAGCTACTTAACGACTGCATCCTAGTTATGCTCCTTAGCTTCAGTTCCCTTATTTTCCTCATTATCATCTATTCAAATAAAAGATCAAAATTTATAAGCGTAATTTATTACATCCATAATAAATTCGACCTATCATTCAATATCTAGATGATCAAAAAGTTGAAGGTAAGTATTTAAAAATAACTCCCTTTTTTCCAAGGTCTCTTGATCATAATTTGACCATTGAATAAGTACTTTGCTGATAGTTTTATTTTGTAATTTCTTTGTTCATTGGTCATTAATAGCAATGGGTTTTACTTCAAAGCTAGTGTTGGATTGTAATGGCAAAGTATTCCAATCCAACAATACATATGGTACATCATTTTCATGAAAATTTTTAACAAGCTCACATGAAAAAATGGATGAATTTTTAAGGTTTTGGGAAGATTTAGTCGACATGCTACTTCATCAATTCTTTCAAGGATTTCAAAAGGTCCATAAAATCTAGGTGCAAATTTAATATATTTTCCCAATTTAAGAGAACTTCTAGTAGGTTTTACTCTCAAAAATACTTGATCCCCTACTTGGAATTATTTTTTAAGTTGATATTGATTTGCATATCCTTTATATTTGTCTTGGGAAGCTTGTAAAGTTTTTTTAACCCTTGTGACAATGTTTTCCATTATTTTCATTTCTTCTTCCTTCCATTCCGCTCTTAAGGTTGGATCTGCCCAAGTTAATCGTGCATGACAGTTACATCCATATACTACTTTGAATGGTGTTCAATGTATAGAACCTTGATAATTTTTATTGTAGGAAAATTTTTCCAGATGCAAATAATTCTCCCATGTTTTTGGTTTACTTCCAACATAACTTCGTAGCATATCTTCCAATATTCTATTCACTCATTCAGTTTGTCCATCAGTTTCAGGATCATAAGTTGTGCTAAATTGCAATTGAGTTCCAAGTTCTATGAAGAAATTTTTCCAAAATTCATATATGAATTTAGGATCTCTATCTGAAGTGATAGATTTTGGACAACCATGTAATCTAAATACTTCTCGTATGAATTTTTGGTCTATTTCTTCCACTGTGTTTGTAGATTTCAAAGCTATAAAATGTGCCATCTTTGATAGATGATCAACTACTATGAAAATTGAGTCATTTCCTTTTTTGGTTACTAGTAATCCCACAATGAAATCCATAGTGATATCTTCCTATTTCGAGGTTGGAACTTCTAAGGATTGTAGTAATCCACTAGGTTTCCTTTGTTCAGCTTTTATTCTTTGACATGTTGGGAAATTTTTAATGTATGCAGACACATCATTCTTCATTCTAGGCCCAAAATAAGATTTACAAATTATCATATAGTTCATAATATAACCTGGGTGTCCTGCATATGGTACTTCATGTGCTTCACACAATAATTTTAGTCTCCAATTTCCCTCTGGTATGCATACTCTTTGTCCTTTCATCAATAAACCATTAGAAGTGAGTTGGTATTGAGGCTCATCGGGAATGTTGGTTAAAATATTTTTAAAGTAAGGGTCTTCTTTCATTTGTTTCTTAATTTCTTCTTCCATAGGGATCGTTACTACACCTATCATTAAATTCCACATTCGACTAAGGGCATTAGCTACCACATTTTTTTGCCAGGAACATATTTGATTTCAAAATCATATTTTGCTAACAATTCTATCCATCGCCTTTGATAAGTATTCAAAATAGGTTGTCTTTGCAATATTCTAAACTTTTATGATCCATTTTTAGTACAAAATTCTTTCCACAAAGATAGTTTCTCCAAACTTTCAGAGCATGAACAATTGCTAGTAATTCTAAATCATGAGGTGAGTAATTTACCTCAGCTCTTCGTAATTTATGAGATTCATAACATACCACTTTATCTTCTTGTGAAAGAATTGCACCGATTCCTATTCCACAAGCATTCATGGATACTTCAAATGGTAGATCTTCATCTAGAATTCTCAAAATAGGTGTTGTTGTAAGTAGCAGCTTTAATCTGAGAAAAGATTCCTTGCATTTTTCATCAAATTTGAACTCACATTTCTCCTGCAAAAGGTTAGTTAATGGGGCTATCAAGGTAGAATAATCTTTAACGAAAAATTGATAAAAACCCGCTAACCCTAAGAAGCTTCAAACTATTGAACATCTTTTAATTCAGGCCAATCCCAGATCACAGTAATTTTTTTTGGATCCACTTGCAATCCTTTCTTGAAACTATATGTCCTAAGTATGATACTTCTTCCTTAAAGAGTTCACATTTACTCAATTTAGCTTTTAATTGATGTTCTTTAAGAATTTCTATTTTAGTTTTCAAATGNGTAGTATTTATGGATGATATACTTGTTTATTCTAAATCAATAGAAGCACATATCAAACATTTGAAAACTAAAATAGAAATTCTTAAAGAACATCAATTAAAAGCTAAATTGAGTAAATGTGA
>MNCI01013319.1:119846-145623 GCA_015680685.1 Gnetum montanum
CTTAGCTAACTTCTCTCCCAAGTAAGGAAGTTATAACTTACCCAACAAGTTAGGAGATTACTTGCCCAACAAGTTAGGAGATATTACTTGCCCAACAAGTTAGGAGATTACTTGCCTAACAAGTTAGGTAAGTTACAAAAATTTTGGGTGGTTGTAAAAAGGTAATTTTGTATACACCTTAATGTAACGTTGGTTGAGGTGGTTGTACAAGTCAATAAGGCCAACCCTTGCAAATATGTATTTTAAATGCATAAAATTTGATGTTGGGTTCTTGGCGCCGTTAGAACGTCTCTAAATGTGAAGGACGAATGTGAAGGCACCAGGCCTGGAACTACCAGAAAATAGTTTTAAATTATCCTACCCTACTAGAATCGTATATCAACTACCACCGCGAAAAAAGGCTCTGCCATCGCGTTCAGTAATGTTGTCGTGTGTTCCGTAAAAACTGTGGCTATTGTAACCTTTGTTATGTCTTCAAACAACAATTGTAATCCAGATAAACGAAATCTCGATCTACCTGCGAATCCCTAAAGATTGGAGATAGAAGGGAAGATATATGAATCACGATGAGCATCAAGTTCCTCCATGATGCCAAGGAAGGTAGAGAGGCAGATCTGGGCATAGACGTCCTTATTCTGATTGCAGGTGGTGAGGGCCTGTGCCTCTGCCAAGGCTTCAGCCACGACAATGTCAACATTGGAGAAAAGGCGGTTCACAATGCCCAAGTCCAGAGCTTGGCACACCTGCAACTTGGAGCCCTTCAACAAAACCTCGTCGGCTGCCTGCGGCATTGGTTTACTGCAAATGAGGGCCACCAGGCTTGCTTGCATTTGCATGCCCAGATTTACCTCAATTATGTAAAGTACGGGACCGCGTCGGCCGTGGCCATGGCTGTCTAACATGAAATGGTAGTAGTGTGTGAGCGTGAACATGAGATCACCAGCCATGGTGTGACCACGCAGGACCACGATGGTGGGCACGCCTAGCTACATGAAGGCAGCTAACACATCCTTGAGTTTGTGGCAAACTATTTTTAGATTTGTCTGGCCATCCTCTGCCTCTGCTACCCACTTCAGATTCACGCCATTTGAAAAATACCTTCCTTCATTTGTTGTGACAAGCGCAATTACGTCATGTGACTATGCGATGGTGTGGAGAGTGGCGTTGATGCTTTCAATTGTGGCAGGGTTAAATCGGCAGTCGGAGTTGCTAGTGACAATTCCTTTCCAAAGTGCACATCTTCATCGGTGTATCAACACCCACGTGGACAGTTGCTTGCCCTTGAAAAATAAAAATTTTCCCCTACATAGTAAAACACAAATTATCTTCCAGATAATAAGCTTGGTCTCCGTTCATTGATGCCTACAACCTGGTACTATTGATGCTGCATAGTTACACCATCGCCGCTACATCGGATGATCGATCTCCTCATGAGCTCCTCAGAGGATCATGGAGCATTCAATAATCACAGTTGAGAAACAGACAGATCATGGATAAAATGAATGATGATGAACACAAAATGATAAAAACACCAATAATTTTGCAGGCCCAATTTATCATAAGATTTGTATTTACTGGCATCCTACATTTGGTATCTCTTTGCATTGCTTTATTAAGAAATGAAATTGCCTTTGTTACTGTAGAGGCCTTCCTTCCTTAATTTGTGTTACAAACAGAAATTTTTCTAACTACATAAACCTTTAATCATGCCAACCTATTCCATGACATGGCCAAATGTGCCAACAGATTCCAAAAGTAGTTTTCTCAATATCTTTCTCCTTAATCCTTATTTGGTGATATCTTGGTTTTAAATCAATCTTTGAGAAATAATGTGCACCTCTAAGTTGATCAAATAAATCATCAATTCTAGGTAAAGGATATGTATTTTTAATTGTCACTTTATTTAATGCTCTATAATCAATGCATAATCTTAGAGTACCATCTTTCTTTTTTACGAATAAAACTGATGCACCCCAAGGTGATACGCTAGGTCTAAATTTTCCTTCTTCCAATAATTGGTCTAATTGTACTTTTAATTCTCTTAATTATGAAGTAGAATATCTATAAGTAGTTTTTGAGACAAGTTGTGTACCAGTAAAAATATCAATGGCATGTTCAACAATCCTTTTTGGAGGTAATTCTCTAGTTTTACCAAATACTGAATCTTTATATTCTTTAAGTTCATTTGGGATCTCAACACTCGAAAGTTTTTGAGGTTTGATAACTTTAGCCACCAACATTGTAGCACCTTTTTTGACTAATCTTTTAGCTTGCTTAATAGTTATTGTATGAATTTTCTTTGTTGTTCCTACCCTCCTTAGAACCCTGACTCTGTCAGTGGTTGGAACTTTTAAAATATGAGTTTCAAAGTGGCCAGTAACATCAAATTTTTGCAAGAAAGACATTTCGAAAGTTGCATCAACATTACCTAGTTCAAATTCAAAAAATTCATCAATGAAGGGAATATTTTGCAAAGTAAAGTTTATTTTTCCATACATGATATGTTTGCTCACCGTTGTTCCATCTTCTAGTTCTATCTTAATAAATTTTTTTTGGAAGGGAGACTTAATTGCAGTAAATTAATTAATTTTGGAGAAATAAAGTTATCACTAGCACCACTATCAATCAAAAATTTAACTTTTTTACCTTTAATTGAACCTTCAAAAATTAGTAAGGCAAATTGAAATTTTCGCAAACCTGATTTAGTTGATGCAGATATCTTCTTAATGGCTGTTATAGCAGCTGAAATTTTTCCTTTGTTCATGTTTTGTTTGGTTTCTGATTTCTAATTTGGTTTGTCCTTTGTATTTTTGCTTGAAATTTTGGGCAATCTCATTTAAGATGGTCCTCACCACAAAAGAAACATCTAGATCTTGGTAGAGCTTTTTTTTTGTGTCTCTTTTACCATTGCTTGTGGAAAAAGGCTTAGTCGAAAAGTTTCTAATTTGCTTAGCAATTCTCATAATCCTCATAATCCTTAGCAATTCTAATTTGATTCCTCATAATCCTTAGCAATTCTATATGCTTCATCAATAGTTTGGGGATTATGGGCTCATGTTTGTGGATGTAATTGAGCATGTAATCCTCCAATGAATTTTGAAGCTAATTCTCCCTCATCTCGATGACTTACATATTGAGAAAGGTCACAAAATTTTTTGTAGTAATCATTTAGAGATATTTTTCCCAACCTTAAGGAATCAAATCTCATTCTACGCTCTTTAAAAAAAGAATTAGGAATAAATGTTTATTCAAAATATGGACAAAAATTAAGCCAATTTGTAATCAAACCTTGATATCTTAGCCCATTCCACCATGTTGCTGCAAGTCCTCTTAAATACAAGGAGATAACTTCTAGATGTTCATGGCTTGAAAAATTCAACATATCAAAGTAATTCTTCATTGTATCAAGCCAATCCTTTCCCTTAGCACTAGTTCTAGTGGCTCCATCATAATGATATAATTTTACTTTATTAGCATGCACTTATGTCAATGATTCTCTAGATGGATTAAGCTAGTTCTCATATCCTTCACTCTTGATTTCAGTTCTACAGTCTACAAGGTGGATTTCAGTATCCTATCCATCAAGTGGAGGTTATGTTTGTTGTTGATTCCTAATGGAAGGTTGATCTTGATGTTGTGCTCTATGTAGACCGTGGGTAGGATTGTTTAATTTCTTGATGGAGTCAGCAAAGTAATCCATCTTTCCTTATACTTTGGATCATTTATCCTCTAAATTTTGGGACAATTTCTTAATTTCTTTAGACATACTTTCCATCTTTGCCCTAAACCCTTGGTTTGAGTGTCAAAGTTCTTCTTGAACACCCCTGATCACATTAATTTATTCTTCAAGGGCATTCATTCGATCATTGATTCAGGCTTACATTTCTCTCCAATTTATTCTTCAGGTTCTAGACATAGATAAGTTGAAGAAATTAGGTATGTTTTATAATCCTTAGCCTCTATAGCCCTTTTATGGAGTTTGAAATCGTTTAATCAGTTGTGGAAGAATTTGAAATTGTTATGATTTCTCACCGAATCCTAATTATTTTGGGACCTAAAATTAAGGAATTGAAAATTAATTTTTTGTGATCTAAAAGCTAAATTTGATCATTCCGTTGAGTCTGGAAGGTTCAAATCTATTCGAATTGGTTTTTTCTTGGCTGAAAATGGACTCTAGATTCAAAATTTATAGTTGTTTTAAGTTTTTATAATTTTCACATTTTTCAAAACTTCTCGAGAAGTCACCCATCCCAGTGCAACTCCAAGACATGCACATTTAATGACAAAATTTTCATTTAAGTTACTACCATAACATCAATTTGTATTTTTGTAAATAATTAAGTACATACTTCTTCTTAAACTAATACTAACAGCTAGTTTTTTTTTTCTTTTTTCTTTAAAATTTTCATCCATTGACGAGAATTTCAAAATTTCTATCAATTGTCAAAAAAATTTAATTTTTTCCATCAATTGATGGACAACTGATTTAGGCTTTGTGCAATGGCCAGAAGGTGATGATGGGTGGCATGAAAAAAAGAGGCAATGATAGGAAGTGCAAGAGGTAGTGATAGGCAGTAGGGGAGGTGGTGATAGGCCATGCGGGAGGTAGTGATGGGCGGTGTAGTAGGCAGTGATGAGTGGTGTAGGTAGGCAACGACGGCACCGGCAAAAAAAGGCTCGTCGTGTTTGGTCATGGGTTGGCCATGAAAATTTTCTTTTTTCATTTTATTTTATTTTTTTATTATTAAAAACTTTATATATATATATATATATATATATATTATTTTTTTAACTGCATGTAAATTGAGAATGGTCATATCTTCCAAACTGTAAGTTAGATTTTGATGAAATTGGTAGCATTGGAATTGTCTCAAAGAGTAATTTGCATTCAACTATAGATAACTTCACTTTAGTGAACCTAAAAATCATAAAATCAAAAAAATGTAAACATTATCTTTTTCAATAAAAAGTAAATGTTAGCTTTTTCTTCTAAAATAAAGTATATGTTAACTTTTATTAAATATTTTATCATCTTAATTTATATTTTATTTTACCAATATTTCTATAATTATATTATAAATATAAGACATAATTTTATTTACACATCACAACCTTCAAAAGATTGTCTACGAAGAAGTTTTACTATTATAAAGAATTTATAGCTTTCAAACGTCAAATTTCTCCTCAGGCCCCTTTAGGTAGCTTGATGAGTGGTGAGGTACCCCTACACTCAACCATATGAATATGAGTGTAGCACACACAATCGGGTTGAATTCCACAGACTAAGTGCCTACACACCTTATGAAACACTTAAGGTTAATCATTCGTTGTCTTCCCAAACTTACTTGTAGTCTTCATGGTGTATGGTTAAGTAAGTCTGAGATATATGATTTTTATGTCTTTTTGGTTTTATCTCCTATGCTAACAAGGTGAAGAATGAAGAGACTAATTAAATAACTTTAACTTAACTAACTAAGCCTTAATTAACCTAGCATCAGTATCCATTCCCACTTACCATTCACACCCTGAACTAATGCAACCTTGATTATCAAACGCTAATCGTTGTTGGGATCACCAAGCGTAACGCACATGCTCGAAGTGGTCGTACTAAGGCACTTAACTAGGAGAGAAGGGTTGAGAAAGATTTAATGACTAATAAAGCATTTAAATGGTAAACAATAAATAACAATAAATAAAGTCCTAATTAGCCTATTCCATGCACTGCAAGGTTTCTCTAAGAAGTTCATCTTTATTGCCGTACACAAACTTGTGTTTAGGTACAATATTTTCTTGAATAAAGATCTGTTCACATTGGAGCTCCTACTACGAGCACATGGAAAATATTCTATCTCTGGAGGGATCAAATTGCCAGAGTTTCACTATGGTCTAGGCCTAGAATGAGAAACAAGGGAGAGTCTCCTATTATTTATAGATTTGGTGGTAGACCATGATATCGCATACACGATATCACGGGTGATGACGCGATATGACATATGCAATATCGCGAGGGATGTGATATCACGGCCCATGAAATATTGCATCCCATCATACCCCCATGACTGAATAAAAACTCGTCCTCAAGTTCCTTACAAAATATTGGGACAGTATGGGATTATTGACTCAAAGTGGAACTAATGGGATGACATGTGAACGGATCATCATTACAAGACAACACATAACTAGTGTTCACGATAACAAGAGTGAACACTTTATATATTTGACATCAAGCCTCATTTGGCAACCGAGAAGGAGAGAGAGAGAGAGAATTTTTGTTGCTGCCAATGCCAAGATTGCACCTTTCGTTGTCCATCCGTAAGTGCGCCATCAGTACTGCTCCTTGCATAGCTATTTCAGCACCACTCCATTCCAAGTGTTCTCTCCAGATCCAATCCATTATTGCATGATTGCCATCTGCATATACAACATAGTCTTAATATTAGCAAGGGTAAATGAATCATAATGCAGTTGCTTCGGTAAAAGGTCCATTGGCTAGGTTGTCTTATGGCTGATATGGGTCTGGAGATATCATAGCAGCTACTGAAGGTGTAGGGGTTAGGAGAAAATCAAAAAAATTGGACCAAGACCCTCATGACTAAGAGGAAACCTCTAGTAGCGATAGAATGGAGAAAGAAAAAGAACAAGAAAGATATCCAAAAAGAGAGAACTATAACATCAATGAAAGGGATGTCAAGATGGGAATGAACAAAATAAAATGGATTGTAAAAATGTTAAGGGAAAGAATTTAACTAGTGCACCAAATAGGAATGTCAGTGGGTCCTCTCCAAAGTAGGCTCATGTCCTTAATGCCCTGACAAACCCACATTCAAAGATTTCATAGGCTCTAGGAATGTCATTTGGAACAAGAGTTAAAGTCTTAACCGTAAGAATTTACCAAAAAGAAAACAATGCATCAACCAAAATATACACTAATGATACAACCGACAATGAGGTGAACAATGGAGAGAAGAATGGAATAGACAGAAGAAAATGGAATGGAATCCCAAGAACAAGGTGGTGTACAGCCCCTTGTATAGTTCATGGTTAATGTGACTTAGCAGGTCCCATTCCAAGTCTGGCCTCAAACAAACCATATCCAGTGACTTCGCATTAATGCATTCGGCCAATCCATCCTGTTGAAGTAATAATAATTCCTTCACCCAAGAGCCACTACCATTCCAACGAAACAAGGAGAGAATGGGAAGCAAGAAGGGCCTTAGTTAGAGGAAACCTTTTATTTTAGTTTCACAACCAGTGCTTGTAGCCTAAATGATTATTTCATCTAAGGGGTGTGCTTTGAATTCTCACCCTTATTTTTTTTATTTTTTATTTTTTTCTTTTTTTCTTTTTTTTTTATATATGTGTATGCGTGAGAACCACACCATGCAAAGACTTTGTTATTTTTATTAACTCAGCTTCCCGATAATTGGGTAATGTCAAAACGGTAAGAAAACTCAAGAAGAAAACATCCAAGCATCCAAGAGAATGGCCAACACAATGCATCAAGTTCCCTTGAAGTCATACTCTTTTCAATCCTTGAGTCCTTCCTTAGTTTAAGAAATGCCTAGTCACCGATTTGTTGTAGTTCTTATTTAGAAAGGGACTGTACATTTCTGAGCTAAGAGAGACCATAGAAAGTTATGGATGTATGGATGAAGTGGACTCATTGCGTGCTATATCAAAGAAACATACCTTAATATCAACATCATAACTTAAAGGTAAAAACCAAACATTAGCAATCAATATAAAAATAGTTCATACCATCATTAAGAACACTTATTAAATGAAAAACTTACAAGATGGATCACACACACACACACACACACACACAAATAAAAAAGTATAACAATGTTGTAAGACAAAAACAAGAGAAGTTAAAGAAATTTGTAAAAAAACCATGTAAAACAAAAACTTAAAAAGAATTGAGAGCCCTAAATGATTAGCATAGGTGGCCATCTCCCCCATGAATGAATGGAAAGGAAGAATCTGAAATAATGAACGTTTATTTGAATTTCTTAGAAGTTTCCAACTTCACCTGATTGATGTTCTTAGGTTAAGGGGTGGAATTTGGCAATGCTCATATTCTAATGTATCTATGCCTTCATTGTTGGCATGAGTTGTTCCCCCAGTTCTTTCCATGCATGTTGGTTGGTTGCTCTTTCATATAGCTATCAACCACGGGGTGTCTACTTGTTGTGTGGTTGCTACATACAGGCACCTTTGTCTCAAAGTTTCTAGGGCATACCTGTTGCATGCAGGAGATGTGAAGCATTCCTCCATGTCATCACCTGATGAGTCACTGTATGCAATGCATGGAACTTTCTTCTTCTCAATCTTTCCATAAATGTTTACCTTAGATATTTCCAAGGAAAGATTGTGGATTCCTAGGCATGAATCTATTATGCTTAGCCATGCCCTTCCCATTATAATTGGGAAGTTCCCTTCGTTGTTGTTAACTTCTATCACCAGGAAATTAGCTGGGTATGACCAACCACATATAGTGGTAACAATGTTCTCCATCAATCCCAAGGGAATGGTGATGGACTAGTCTACTAGCTCTCGTTGAATATTGCTCTTCTTGAGTTGGGGTAGGTTCTAGGCTTGATACATTTCTTGTGATATTAAGTTAACTTCGGAACCTAAGTTAAGAAGAGCCTTATGTAGTTCGTTCCTAGAGACTTGGAGGTAGATTAAGGGACTGCCAAGGTGAAATAGTTTCCTGGAAAGGTGGCCTACCTTGATCCAGTCAGTTATGATATGTGTTAACATAATCGTATGCGTTGAGCTTTGATATTGGTTTGAAGGGAGCTTTGAAGCCTTATTTGTTGGAGAACTGGTTGCAGACTTAACCACTTGTGGTTGTGAGAGCTTATCTAGGCTGCTGGTTCTGAAGAAAGGTCTTCTCTTCTTGTGGTTGTCAGAACCAGCACCGGGTTGAAGGTTTACAGCTCTCCTAGCATTACGTTGCTATGGTTGAGTGGGGATTTTCCCTTGCATTGTTGGAGCTGGTGGTATTGGAACTAATGATGTGAGAGAGGTGGATGGATTTGGAGGATGGTATGGATGTGGAAAATATCCCAGAGGAGAAGGAGTCCTTCTAAAGTACTCCCAAACTTGGTAGTGATGTTGGGGAGTTGTGTGATCCATGGAGTCACTTGGATAAACTAGCTACTACACGTAGTAGCCATAAGGATTAGGTTGCCAGTAAGGGTATTGTTGTTTCAGCGATGGCATCCCCCATGACTATGGGTATTACCACTACTGATGTTGTCTAGTGGGTTGTGGTGGAGTTTCACTTGGATAGTACGTCAACGGTTGGTGGAACTATCTTGGGTTACCTTGGGGATAAGGTAACATTCGGGGTATCTACCATCTATTAAGTCTTCATTTGAGTGCATACACCCCAGACTCTTGTAAATGTGAGATGATTGGACAACATCCCTTAGGATGGTCATATTGGCAAATCTCACATCCACCATCATTTTCTGTATCCAAATCCACAACCTCATAAGAGATATTTATTTTTCCCTTACCCTTGTCATGTGCATGGCTTGAATCTCACCACTTTTTCTTAACATTATCACTACTTCGTTCCTCCTTAGACTCCTCTACAATTTTTAGGACAAGTTCAAATCTACTATCCAAGGAGTCATGTATTTGATCTACCTTAGCCGCCACCTCCATTGTTAGCTTCTGAAGTGGTAAGGTTTTCCTATTCACCAACTCTTCAAGTGGTGACTCATCCTCTTCATTGCAGAATCTGACTCTCTTCTTTCAAAGGGAGGGATCACGGTTATATTCTTCTGTGCTTTCTCTTTTTCGTAGCTCCTCTTCTTCTTTGGCTACTTGTTCTAACAAGTGATGAATTTCATGGGATATAAGTTCAAATATTCTCCATTGGGCATATGTCCCAAGGGTTCTCCTAGTTTCATACCTTAGCCCATCTACGAGATGATGAAGTCGATCCTGTTATGCATAACCATGGCCTAGGCAATGATGTAGCAATGCATAGTAGCTGCCCATGGTAGCATCCAAGGGTTTGTGATTACCTTGCTTCCATCCTTGGATCTACTTACATAAGTTAGACACTCTAGAGTACATTTGGTATTTATCGTTGAAAAACTCTAACATCATACTCCATCTCCTAATGGTTTCCGGTTCTAAGGACTAGTACCAACTCTCTGCTTCCTTTATGAGTGTCCTAGGAAACAACTTAAATTTCTGCCACTTTTTTTCTATGTTTTTTAAGGCGTAGGCATCATGAAATGTCTGTAAATGATTTTTCGGATCTATGTTGTATCCCCATTCGAAGAGTGGGATATTGTTCATATCTAAACACTTGATCTGACTATCTTTTTGATGCCTTGTTGGTATTCTCACTACCTCCGTGATATCTAGCATACTCCAAGTTGTAAGAAGGGGTTCATCATGATCATCTCTCTCATGATGTCTATGATGTCTACGTTGTTCCCTACTTTCCCTTCTTTCATGCCTAGACTCTCTAGACTTCCCTTGTCCTCTCTCTCGACTCTGTTGTCAAGGTCTCTTATTTTGCCTACCTCTATCCTCACCTTTATGCTCTTTATGACTGCACCCTGATGTGGAAGAAGAGGGTGAATAATGTGATGAAGGGGAAGAAGAATGAGAACCATTTCCATGACGATGTTTCTTGCCTTCTCTTCGATGGATTCAGCCCCAATCATGATGATGATCTGAGTGCTTATCCTTATCATGTGTTTTGTTCCCTCAATGAATAGTTGGCATTCATAGGGATTAGAATTAGGGTTGTGTATCATAGAGCGTAGGTTCTAATACCCCACCTCCTCACTATCATTAGGAGGGGGAACATCATTTGATGGAGAACCCATTATAAGTGGTTCACCATCTCCAATTTCACTTAGGACGTGCGGGAACCCTTTTCCCTTCAACAATGTATGGTGGCTCTCCTACCTTAAGTCCCTTAAACATTGTGCTTCTGTGGGATGGTAATCCTTTGTATTAAAATCTGCCACAACATATTCAGCATAGAGATGTGTCATGCCTATTTATGCCAAAGAACAGAGGAGCATGTTTGGGACTGCACAATCTGTAGGTAATACTATGTTACCTTGCAAGTCTCTCCAGTGCATCTGTTCATCCTGATGGAGGATAAAAGTAAAATTGGATATGTGCTCATCGAGATGAGTATACCACTCAGTACTGTTTAGGAACTGGCGGATTTTGGTTATGTGTTTTAGATTTCTAACTGTTTCTTGTATGATCCCTAGGTGGTGTAGTGCTCTTAAGAGAAGAAGAAGAAGAAATTATGTCTTGTTTGGTGTGCTAATTAACTATTATATAATTTTTTGTTTAATTAACCCTAAGGTTCATTTAAGCTCCCAACGATGTGAGTGATCTCCTATGTTCTACTTAGCGCACAAACACTTAATCCCTGATAACGACGCCAATGATGAGTGGCGAGGTACCCCTCCACTCAACGATAGGAATACGAGCATAGCACGCGCGATCTAGTCAAACTCCATAGACTAAGTGCCTACACGCCTTATGGAATAATTAAGGTTAATCATTCATTGTCTTCCTAGACTTACTTATAGTTGTCACGGTGTATGGTTAAGTAAGTCTGAGGTATGTGATTTTTATGTCTTTTCAGTTTTATCTCCTATGCTGACAAGGTGAAGAGTGAAGAGACTAATTAACTAACTTTAACTTAACTAACTAAGCCTTAATTAACCTAGCATAAGTATCCATTCCCACTTACCATTCACACACTGAATCGATGCAACCTTGGTTACCAAATGCTAATCGTTGTTGGGATCACCAAGCGTAACGCATGTGCTCGAAGTAGTCATATTGAGGCACTTAACTAAGAGAAAAGGGTTGAAAAAGATTTAATGACTAATAAATAATTTAAATGGTAAATAGTAAATAACAATAAATAAAGTACTAATTAGCCTATTCCATGCACTACAAGGTTTATCTAAGAAGTTCGTCTTTATTGCAATACACAAACTTGTGTTCAGGTACAATATTTGCTCGAATAAAGATCCTTTTACTTTGGAGCTCCTACTGCGGGCACATGGAAAATATTCTATCTCTAGAGGGATTAAACTGCCATATTTTTGCTACAATCTAGGCCTAAAATGAGAAACAAGGGAGAGTTGCCTCTTATTTATAGATTTGGTGGTGGACTATGATATCGCATACACGATATCGCGGGGGATGCGATATCATGTCCCATCATAGCTACTCTTTATTACTTAATAATATTTTTCTACATCAAAATAATGTTCTTACTATTTCCAAATAGGTTCGTAGTTTTCTTGGGAATGATGGTTTTTAGTTTCTCACTACTTCTACATTGGCTGATTTACTAGTTTTCCCAATTTTTAAACTTTTCTTTTGTAAGGGTGTTCTTGCAGAGTGGTTTGAGAAATATGATAATAAGAAAAGTACTATTTTTTAATTAGTTTTTGGAGCGGTAACGATCCTTCTTCTTGATATCAAAGTAGTCTTAGGTTTTCAGCTAGGAGAGGATCCGTTGATTCCTACAACTCATTCTCCACAATTTAAATTTTTCTGTAAGATGGAATCATCCAATTATGTTGTTGATTCTATCATTCGCAAAAATAAAAATTTTCATAAATATTTCATTAATGATTTTTATTTTGACTTATGTTTATTCATCAATAGCAAGGTTTTATAGTATAAAAAATCCAATGCTAATCCTTATTCTATTTTCATATTTCATGGTGCCATAACCAATAGGGTTTATGATTGGTCGATGTCATGTTTCTCTACTTTTTATACTACTATGACCGAAATTTCTATTGCTCACCAACATTATTTAAAATCCTATACTCTATGTTGTATACCTTTGATCATGTGTATGATCTTAAATTTTGATCATCTCAAAAAATGTTTAGGGTTTATGATTGGTCGATGTCATGTTTCTCTACGTTTTATACTACTATGACCAAAATTTCTGTTGCTCACCAACATTATTTAAAATCCTATACTCTATGTTGTATACCTTTGATCATGTGTATGATCTTAAGTTTTGATCATCTCAAAAAATGTTTTACTTGTTACAATCCTTGATTGTGCCCTGAATTTCTTGAAGATGAGAGGGTTATAAGGAGTAAGATTATGGGTACCCAAAAAGGTCAATTGGCTTTACAACAATCTCAGAGTCAAGAAGAAGTGAGTGAGGTACTTTCATTTTTTTATTATTTTCTTATTTCTTAATTATACTTTTTTATTTTATGTATTTAATAGTGTAATCTGGGCTATAGATGGAACTAATGTAGAGTGCTGAATCTCCACAAGTTGAAGAAATTCAAGGTATTTCAACCTTTGGTATAGTTCAATTGCAAGAATAAGTCACAGTTCTTACTTCCAAGGTATATATTTAAATATAATTTACTAAATTAAATGTCTTATCTATATTTTTATATTTTATTCTATTATTATTATTTTTAATAAATTTCTTTTTGTAGAAACAACGTACTGAGCAAGGTTCTAGTAGTCCAGTAGTTATAAGACAATCAACCCAACAACAGGCTCAACAACAATCCCAATCAACTTCTCAACAAGGTTCAAGATGTGATAAGGGAAAGCAACTAAAGGTAGGTTTTAATTGTTTGAATACTTTCTTATTTTCCTTATATAACGTTAATAATAATTTAAAATTTTTTTATGTTGCAAAGGTCTATGGAGTGACAGTATTTTATCTGAGAGATGGATAGAGGTGATGTAGGTGCTACTTCTACACAGACTTCTATTCCACCACCACCTAGATTACCACTCATACATTCTTTTCCTTTGACACCTAAAAGAGGTTCCCTTCCATAGGAAACACCAACAAAAATTTCTGAATCTATTCCAATGGTTTCTTCTTTCTCTATCTCTGGTTCTTCTTATTTTATGGGAAAGATAGTGGCAGCTACTAAGGAAGAACTTATGCTTCTTTGACATATTAATCAACGAATTTCAAAAAATAAACTCTATTCTATTTGTGAGGATGTCTATCATCTACCAGAGTCACAACCATGTAATTTCAAGGCAGATTATGATTTAGTACAGGTTGGACTTCCATCATCTTGGCATCCAATTCATGAGGCGGCTCCAGATGCTATAAAAAATCTAGAGCAACTCTTAGGAGAGTTGGAAAGTACAACATGTTATGCTCACCATCTAGATACTCATGCACATTTTCTTCAAATTGATAATGATTGATTTCAGGTAATATATATATTTTTCTCTCTTTTCTCCTTTTGGTTTATTGATTTATTCATAACTCATAATTTAAATTTTTTTTCTATAAAGAAAGGAAAAAGAATGGAAAAGAGACATGGATGATCAATCAATACAAATGGAAATGTTGAAGACTCAACTTCAAAGAAAAGAGGAATCAACAACTGCAGCGAGACATGTGACCGAATATATCAAACAGCTATGTGATGGACTAGTTGGATGTAAAACAAAGCTTAGCAAAGCAAATGCTACTACTAAAGAGAGAGAATCCCAATTGAAGATAGTTATAGATCTTCTTGAATCATTTGGTCGTAACAAATAATTATAATTTTCCCTTTTCTTTATTTTCCCATTCTAACCCCTTTTTCTTTAATGATGTACTTCCTCTTAAATCCTTTTGATAATAAAATAAAATAATATTTCCCTACATGTTGTTATTTTTCTTAAATGTACTTATGTTCTAAATAAAGTAAGGTTTCTTTATTTTGGTTCCTAAATCATGGTTTTCTCTAATACCAAATGTGACATCCCATTCACGGATGTCATAAAAATACGAACTTCTAATTTATTATATTCATCATGGATAACATATCGAGAAGAGTATAAACACTTAAATAATGAACTAATTAGCAAATAAATAATTGATACTAAAGAATTAAGCAAGGAAAAAATGGAAAAATTGTATTAATGGAAGAGAGTACTGAATGCCCTTTTGGGTTGTCTTTCTATGCCACATAAGCCTTAGAGGCAATCTAGCACTACCACCATGGTTAGGCCTATAACTTGGCCAGAAGGGTGGGCTAGTCCCCTTCCTATCCCGCTTCATCTAGCTCCTATTACTCACCTCTCCAGGCTCTGCAACTCCATGCTAACATGAGCTCTAACCCCAGCCTTAAATAGCATAGGTCAAACCCCTTCCCAAGGGATACATGAATAGTCATAACTCCTCGTAACAAGGTACCCCTTCATTAGAATGTTAATTACATTGTTTACAATTGTTTCCACCCTTAACAAGGGACGGGACATTACAATTTTGTTAAATGATATCATAAGCTTCTTGTTGGTAGTTGGATCTAATGTAGGAGATGTTGGTCTTGATTAAGTTCTAACACTACTAGGCTTTCCTAGACTTGTCCTAAATAAAGGATGTTTCTTTTTCTAGCCCTTAGTGTTCATGCTAAGATCCTCTAATTATATGTTTAGTGCCCTTGCAGCTTTTCTCTACTGTGGTTGTGATGACAATTCTTCTTGCATAGCAAATTGTGGCCCTAGTGGCAAAGGATTGAAAGGGGGATTTGATGGGCTAGCTACTAGCAAATGTGCATGAGGACTCTAATTCATTCTTGGAGTAGTAGGTTTGTAGTATTCTAATAGATAATAAGGGAAAAAATTTGAACTGATGTGTTTTCTAGATATATTGGATGTCAAATGTAATATCCATAAGGGTTTGGTTGCCTATATGGATATTGTTGCCTTGGTGGTGGCACTGCCCATGTTTGTGGTTGCTTCCATAGCTACTGATATTGCTCTTGTGGTTGAGGGTAGGTTCTACTTCAGTAATATTTCAGTTGGAAAGTTTTCCTAATATTACTTTGAGGATAAGGTATTCTTTTGGGCATCTACTTTTTGACATAGCTTGGATTAAGTGCATATACCTAGATTCTTGCAAGTGGGCCATAACATCACAACATCCTTTATGATGTTCATACTGGCACACATTGCATCCTTCCTCTTCCTCTAAACTGGAGTTAGTATACCCTTCAATGTTAGCAACATTTCCTTTGTGCTTATAACTTTATTGTTCATTGGCTCTTTTCTTCTTCCTTTCCTTGTCCTTATTAAGTGCTTGTTCAGTCTTTTCTTCCACAACATTTAGGGCTATAGCAAACTTCTCATCCATTGAATCTCAAATTTTCTCTACCTTAGTTGCTATATCATTAACTAATTTTTGAATAAGTAGAGTCTTTTTCTAGATGATGTCTTCCAAGGTTTCATCCTTTTGCTTGTTACATAGCTGCACATCTTTCTTCCCAATTGATGGATCTCTATTATATTCTTTAGCTAATTCTCTCTTCTTAGGTTCTCCTTCCTCCTTTGTAACTTGTTCAATTAATCTCTAGATGCAATGGACAATTAGTTCTAATAATTTTTCTTAGGCATAAACCCCAAGAGTTTCTTTGGTTTTACTTTGTAACCCATCTAAAATATGCCTAAGTTGGTCCTTAATTAAAATCCATGGCCTGGGCATCTATGCAATAGTGAATAGTATCTACCCATTTCTGCATCAAAGATCTCATGAGTTGTTGCTTCCATCCCTTGATCTATTTTCTTAGGTTGGACACTTACAAATAAGTTTGATATTTATCATTTAAGAGTTCTAACATGGTACTCCAACATTTGATTGATTCCAATTTTAGTGACTTGTACCAACTCTCTGTCTCCTTCACAAGTGTTCTAGAAAATAACTTTAACCTTTGCCAACCACTTTTGATATTTTGTAGGGTACATGCATCATGGAAAGCTTGAAGGTGATATTGTGAATTAGAATTGTAGCTAGCTTCAAATCTTGACATGTTTTTCATGTCGAGCCATTTGATTTGGCTATCCCTCATGTGCCTCGTTGGGATGTAAACAACTTCCTAGATGTTGATCCTACTACAAGTTATCATTAGAGGTTTATCATCTTGATCGAGTTTGTACACTTGGTTATAGTAGTGCCCCATTCTTTGCTCATCCCTTTCATAATTTCTATGATCCCTTCATCTTCATTGATACTCTTCATTTTCTAAATTAGAACATCCCACATGATAGTCATGATGATCATGGTGGTCATGAGTTTTTCTTTCTTCCTTGTCATGATCCTTGTACTTTCACCTCTTTCTATCAGAGTCTTCAGATAATCATGAGGATGCAAGCGAGACAGTAGGAGAATGGTGTCCACTTATCCTCCTATGATGACTCTAATGTTCTTCTCTATGGAATCTAGCAAGAACTCTTGGACTTGAGTCTTGCTTATGCTTGAGTCTTTTGCCTCCTTCCTAAGCATCTTTGCTAATTTAGAGTATGATTTTTCCTAATAGGTTTGTCTAATCGAACAATAGGCATTTGTGATTGGACCTCATGATTTTGGTGGATTTGTTCAACAATGAATGCATCTCCATAAAGCTTCTCCAAGATAATAGTAGAATAAATTGTATTTTCTTTATCTTGTTCATGTCTTACCTCCCATGACATGGTCCTTCCTTAGCTACTCATTAGTAGGTTCATATGGTTGGGTCATGTATTTGGTTTCATAATACCCTTCAACTGCTTCACATGGTTTCATCCACTTGAGAGCAATTTGGAGCATAATGGGTGTTGAATGTCTTGGTGGTAGAACAAAATTCAGTTAAAGATCTCTCCATCATAATTTGCCATCTTGATGAAAGATGAATGTAAAATTGGTATAGTAAGAATCATGATGAGCATATGAGATCCTTATCTACATCAGCATACTCTAGTCTTCTTCTTCTTTGATTTTGTCATTGCTTCTTTGTAGTTCCTTGGTAGGTGATGTTATATTTTTGTTTGAAGCCATATTGTATTCTTAGACATTTATGTTAAGTGTGCTTTGTCTTAGAATTATAAAGTTTGACTCGGTGTTTCAAGTACAATGAACATTGTGAAATCAATTACTTAGCATACATTGACTTATCCCACACAATGAATCCAATGATGAGCAGTGAAGTAATCCAACACCCAACCATACAAGATACAAGTGTTCACATGTAGCTTGATTATAATCCATGGATGGGGGCAATGTGAATATGCTAGTAATTGGTTTAAGTTTGGGACATTGTCTTTCCATGTGGAGCTAGTATAATCTATGCATATGATTTAGCTCTCAGTGAGGTGTATGCTAAGTGATGTTGTGTTGACCATAACTCCTAGCTATGATGGTAAAGTGCAAAAATGATTCTAAGTCTAAGGAAAATGGTAAAACAATCTACTCTAGCTTAGAGCAATGAGCATCTATTCCTAGCTTACTATACATGCCTTAGGCTCATCTAATCATTACTGGGATTACTAAGTGAGTTCACTACTAAGTGAATCAAATGAAACCACTATTGGGTTACCAAAAGATTACACTTAACACTCGAAACCAATCATACTCATTCCACTTTACTATGAACAAGGAAAGTAAAGTACTTAGAAATGTAATTGATTAAACTAGGAAAACAATAAGAATTATGCTAAGTAAAATAATAAAGTGAAGTGGATGCAATAATGATGGAAAGCAATCTCAATCTTTATTTCCATCATGAATTGTGCCCAAGAACACTTCACTCGAATAAAGACTCTAGATCATATTGTGAGCATTCACTCTCTATCGCTAAAGTTATGAAAACAAATAGCAAGAGTCTACATAAGGATGGAATGAAAAGTTATTCAACCATGCACTTAAGTGTCTTATTTATAGGTAGGCATGTGTGGAGTGATATAAGATATCTAACATTGAAGCTTGTGCCCTGATATTGGGGATCCAATATCGTAGCTTCGATATCAAATGCCCAATATTGTAGCTATTGAAAAACATGGTCTATTAGATGTCATGTTTTTTCATCACATCATTTAATTATAAAATGAAACATCAAACATGAGGTAGGTAATTGAAATTTTTAATAAACACATATTATGATGAAAGATTAGCAATCAATAACTCATATACATCATGAGGAAGAACAAAATCAGGTGTCTTAGTTGCATTTGTATCACTAGAAGAACGTATTATAACTTTTTTCTTACTAGCTTGTAAATCTACATTTGAGAATCAATAAAAAATTTTGCATTTATAAAAGAAGTAAAAATGTTAACATTGATTGAAGTTGGGACTAATATGGAATCCCCTATAGGAGAATTCTAGAGAAATTGGATCCATTGGAGAAACATAAAAGAGAGAAAAATTAGATATGCTAAAAAAATTTAGATTCATTGGAGTAATATCAAATTCATTTAAAAAATCAAATTTGTTGAAAAAACATTAAATCCATTTAAAAAACCATAAGATTTTGCCAAAAAATTAGATTTTCTAGATAAATACTGGATAAACTAACTCTTGGTTTACCATTCAAACCCCAATGAATTTGATAATTAGATTTTATTTCATTATTTCATATAGATTAGAACTATGGTCACATCTATATCATTTATTATATGCCTCAACTAGATTTTACCATATGAATAAAGAAGCCACTACAAGTCTAGTTAGAAAGAAAATGATTTGCACTCACCTAAATAAACTAACACTATTGTTAGTCCATCCATAGATTATGATAAGGTTTAACATAATAATTGTAGTTCATATATATTGAAAAAAATCATTTACAACACTACAACTAAAAGCAATCTTTTCATGTTTCATGTGATTGTTTCACTTTGTTTCTCTCTTCCTAACAATGTTAGGAATTGATGTTGCTTATCTTTGGTTTAAGTTACCATAGGAAAAATGTGAAACTCATTTAGAGTACCATGAAAATAAGCAATAGTCAATATTTCTAATAGCATGCGTCCATGCATGCAAATCCCAAAGTGCTTTTCTTTTGTTTAGTTTAATTAGATTCCCATGCATATGACTTGTGCTTTGTCCATTTGTTCAAAAGACATCATACTCACGAGACTCCATATCATCAAAGGAAAGTGAATTCCAATAGGACAAGAATAAAAAGGATCCTCATTGAGGGCTTCAATGCTTGGGTGGGTGAATGACTAAAAAGTTAATTTTTTCAAATCAAATTATTAGAGCAAAAATGAGTTTTCATCATTTGGTTACCAAGGTATGTCATTAGATCCATTTATGAATAAAAAAGAATCTTTATTTATTTATTTTTAGAAAAGCATTAAAGATAAGGAGCACATCTTTTTATTTCACTCATCTTTATGACATTCAAATTAATACCATTTCCTTTTTCCTTGAGGCATTACATGATGTTTTCAATTTTCTTAAAAGAAATATATACAGAAGCTTTGTAACCATCAAAAAAATTTCTCTATAATTTCGTAAAGATTAAAAAAAAATTAAAAAAGCAAAATGTTTCTGCCCAGCAAACACCTTACAATCACTCCGGATCAAATTTCCATGACGTCACTTTGCTGCATTGCTTACGTTGATTGCTCAGATGAGGATCATGAACGCTTGTGAATGTTGCAGTAAAGGCCAGCGAAATTAGGACATTTGCAATCCCGCGTCAGAAACATGAGATGCCAAACTCAGTGATCATCCTGGTCGTATTACTCGATGCATCCAATTCCAGCAGGAATAGGAATAGGAATATGCTCCACGCGTCCTGCAAACTGCAAAACCCATTCCAGAAAAGCCGCTTCATGGCACACGTTAATCACTGGCTCCAGCACATCCTCCATCGATTTTCGAAGAAAATCCTCCTCAGTGGGCTATAAGAACAGCCTTTGTTTCTCCGCTGTGAATCAAGTACTTCACACTACATTACTGAGAATTGTGTAGTTTAAGTGCTTTCATCAGCATGGCCAAGTCAGTGGTAGTGTGGGCTCTCGCCATTCTGGCTCTTCAGGCCTTGTGTTTCTCTGCAAATGTATTCAACTTTCATTTACTATAACGTGGTGCTTTGAATTCTGACTTTCAGTATCTTGGCTTAGTTCAAGCAGAGTGATAATGGAGATGATAATATCTGTGTTTCTGTGAGACTTTTGCAGGCGCAGGCTGGGAAAGGAAAGGCTAACGTGGCCATTTTGGTGAAGCAGAAGGTTCAGGATGGGCAGCAGATAAATTTGGTAGGAAATGCAGATGAGCTCTGCAACTGGGACTACAAATGTGGCCGTGGCTTGACCTGGAACACAGACAACAAGTGGCTTTTGATCACTGTAAGTATGCATTTCTGGAACAAATAAAATCGTCGTTGCCTTTAATTCAATTATTTCGTTCATCTGGAAACACCAGAGATAGAGTCGGAGGGTTTTTGTCCGGTTCTCCTTGTTTGTCCCACCCACGTACAACCATTTGTTAATCAATTTTTTTAAGTGGGTAATGTGAGGTGTTAAACATAGCTCACCAACCGCAGCGATCCATTTGTTAATCAAATTTACTTTAAAACTTAATATTGAAACTAATGGGATATTAGAGTTTCAAATTTTGTTGAGTTTCAAATTTTGTTGATTTGTTTAAATATTAAATGCAAATTTTGTTGATCTGTTCTATATAACTCTTGGAATTTATATTGGCATCTATTTTTTACTGTCTAATAGATCTTCAAGGTGCACATAGACTTATAAAATTTTACCTTTATTTGAAAAATAATATTTGGTAAGAATGATATATTCTCCGGATTAATTTGATATTCATGAAAACTTTTAATATTAAGATCCACAAGATGCACCTAGACTTATAAAATTTTACTTTTATTCGAAAAATAATATTTTGTAAGAATGATATATTATGCGGATTAATTTCATATTCATGAAAATTTTTAATATTAATCTTCTTCTGTGCAATTTTACATTTTTATAAATACAAAGCTTAGGACCATCACTAGGCCACTTGGAGGGTTGGTAAGCTACTTGTTTCTCAAGCACGCCTTTAGTTCAAACCTAGGTTGGTAAGGTACTTGTTTCTCACGCCTTTAGTTCAAACCTAGGTTACTTGAAAAAGGTTAGGCTTTAGCTTATCCACCCACTCTTCCTCCGAGGAGCTATCTTGGTAAAATGATTGAATATGAACATTGAATATCTAGCTATCTTGGTAAAATGAACATTGAATCTCTGCATCAGCACCCACTCTTCTTCCGAGGAGCTATCTTGGTAAAATGAACATTGAATCTCTGCATCAGCATCCATAAACTCTTTCAAGACCTCCATAAACTCTTTCCATAAACTCTTTCAAGACCTTATTTTAGGAGAATGAATATTGAGTCTCTGGATGAAGATCACTAGACTGTCATCACTAGACTCTCTCAGAACTTTACCTTAGTGGAATGAGCATTGAATCTTTAAATAATGAGCATTGAATCTTTAAATAAAGACCATGAGCCTCTGCATTGACAAATCACTAAACCTCAAGATGATGAAGACTCTGAGCCTCTGCATTGACAAATCACTAAACCTCAAGATCTACAAATCTGGTGAAACATAAATAAATCTGGTGAAACATAAATAAGATTCAGCAATATAATAACCAGACTGAAGAATTTTCACTGAATAAAACCGGAATCCCTTGTTGCAGGAGCTGTACACGGAGAAAGTTTACCGGTACAAGCTGGTGGTAGTGGATAGCAACAACAACGAAGTGTGCTACTGCTGGCAGCCAGGAGAAAACAGGGAGTTCTCCATTCCCTCTTCCTACGAGGGAAAGGACTACTTGTTTGAAATTACATGGAGCTCTGGCTTAAGTTATGACGTTGAAGCCTGTACCGTTGGTGCGCAGTGCGAGAAAAGCCTTCTCATCTCCACTGTCGTCTGATGTGTCTTTAATGCTACATCCGTTTAATAATCTTCGACCTAGCAGAGTAGCCGATATGACATATGATACGGTAAAATAAAGAATATCATAGAAGGGGCAAAGTCAACTCTACAGAGAAAGTTATCTTTGTATCCTTGTTGAGTATGGTATAAATAAAGTTCCAACTATAATTTAGAGCTTCTGTTTTCATTTTACAATGTCCTCCATTACTTGTTGAATTTTTGTAGCATGAAACTTTTGAATATTTTTGGTGTTATGCGTAGTCAACAGGTTTAAAAGATCCTTTTTCATCGGTATGCCTTTAATGAATTTTTTTTTTATTCCGAAAATATTTTGGGAGAGGGATTCGTATCAACTAGTTAGTTATTTAGCTCCTATGCATCAAAAGAATCCCAGTCATTGAAGTCCTTGAAGAGAGGAATCGAGGATTTGTGATTCTGAATGTGTCTAGGTAAGTGTGTTTCAAGAGAAAAAGTGAGGACGGGGTTCGTAGCCCGGACATGATAGAGAAAATTTAAATATATTATTTTTTTTTATAAAATTAAATCTCATATATCATAAAAAAACATTGTAGAATATAGAACAAGTACAATGTAAATCCAAAATATTGTTAATTTTAAAAATTGCATAGAAGATTGCAATATAACCATTCAACTAAAGCAAGAAAATTTGCAAAGCTATGGAGTGCATTGAATCCATTTCCGTACACAAGAGCTATAATCCAGCCAAACATATAATTTCCGCAACAACCAACATGACAGCAATAAAACCAAACCCTTTTGTTACTCAATCCAATCTTTCTAGGAACAAAATTAAGCATCAGCCCTCAACTAAATTTATAACAGATCATGTTTGCTAATACTTTTGTTCAACCATGACCTATTAGTAGCATGGCCCTACCATGACCTATGAGTAGCATGGTAGGGCCATGTTGAAGACGACCACATTATAAGAAGACACAACTTAACTAAACTAGGCATAGCCAAGTGACTCACCTCACCTACAATGATAACATTGGGGAATTGGCACCTACAATGATAACATTGGGGAATTGGCACTAGTCATGATGAAGGGGAAATAAAAAACAGAGCACCATGAACTAAAAATAGAACAGAGCACCATGAACTTGCATATGGCCATTGGCCATGTTCTATGTTCTAGTGGGCTTCGTTCAGAAACAAACACATTTAAAAAAAAAAAGTTGAACAAGCATCCATCCGTCATCATGTTCATGACTCATGAACATGACGATGACCCCTGTTTTGTTTTTTTGTTTTTTTTCAGCAGAGATGAGAGAAAGAGCAAAATCCAGCAATGATCAATAAACACGCGTGAATGTGAGTGAGCAAAATCCAGCAATGATCAATAAACACGCGTGAATGTGAGTCAGGGCGGAACCTTGGACGCTCCCAAAGGCCAATCCATTCAAATGCAATGTTTACCTCGCACGCTCCGTCCCAAACTTGATTTCCGCCTTAGTAGCCCTTTTCTTGATTTCCGTGTGTTTGTTTCTTCATTCGTACTCCCTCGGTTTTGTTTCTTCATTCGTACTCCCTTGGTTTCTGTGGTCTGTGTCATGCCGATGCCATGAATCTTGATTGCTTGCTGGCCACTTAACAATGAAATGAAGTTTCTGTAAGATTCAGAGCAGGAGAAGATAAGTAAGATTTTAATGCATTGAACTGGGCATGAACAAGGCAAGGCAAGGTGACTATTTCAATGTATACATATTGAGACAAAATTTCATTGGAAACTATGAAATATGTACCCACTGTGGATATAATGCGCTCCTGTATGTGCTTCCGAATCTGAACAGTTCGTCAAAATTTAGGCGCATAGTTTAACTCATTTACATGGTATAAACTTGTGAATGTGAATAACTTGATCTTTCTTTGGCAATTCACACATAAACATTAAGCAAACTTTTATTCTTGTTTCTAGGAAGGTAGTAAAGCAACTAATCTAGAAAATATAATCATCATATTTCATTCCTTCAACACTAAAATGAATTTAGTTCAAAATTTTTATCAACATTTACATTGTTCTTCTTGAAAAACTAGTAAGTGTACTTGATCCTAATTTTTATTTGATATTTTTGTTATTAGCAAACCCAAAGGATCCATTAGACAAATGAACTTATGCAAAATATATCTGATGCAATAAATCCTGATACTAAATATATGCAATATTCATGTATGTTGAATACATATTTTATCTAATTTCTTAGAGCCAACACTAGTGGCTTGAATAGCTTATATAAGAACTAATTAAAGATTTGTCTAATTTTTATGAACAAATCTATTCCATAACATTCTAATATTTGTTTTATTTACCATAACATATTTAAAGTAATTGTATAACTGTTATTTTCTAGACAAAGCTGAAGGCATTGAGAGGAGAGGTGAATCAAGACTATATAAAAATATAGCTAATCAAATATAACCAAAATCCTCAAACTAAAAAAATGAAACTAAAATAGAATTTTATTTCGTCCATGGAGACCGAAGAGGATCTATTGAAGAAATGAAATATAAAATGAATGATCTTTAAATATATCATTTAGAAAGTTCGGAAGTTTTCTTAGATCTATCTTAAATAACTTACCAAGGTTATCAACTATGATACATCATTTTCTTTGAATTTCTTCTATATACTAGCATTGGAGAAAAATATGATTTTTATCTTTAATGGAGTTGCTATCACAACAATTGTAAATTCTTTCTTCTCATGGAATGTTGTACCATCTACCTATCTTAATTTTAAAATAGTAAGATCCTAGCCATGCTCTATGATGAGACGCGATATGCACAAGCCGCGATATCGCATCCCTTGCGATATCGCTGCCGCCGATATCACGGTCTGCTGCCAAATCTATAAATAAGAGGCAACACTCCCCTCATTTCCATATAGAGGCTAGAAGTAGCGAAGCTTTGGCGGATTGATCACCCCAGAGATAGAATATTTTCCATGTGCCCGCAGTAGGAGTCCCCCAAGTGAACGGTTCTTTATTCGAGCAGCTTTGTACCTAAACGCAAGTTGTGTATGGCAATAAAGATGAGC
>MNCI01013319.1:150241-163716 GCA_015680685.1 Gnetum montanum
AATGCATTGATGCGATGTCATGGGAAGTGGTTGGTTTGAGGCTGGAGTTGGAATGAGACTTGCCAAGTCACATTAATCATCAAACACACAAGGGGCTGTACACCACCTTGTTCTTGAGATTCCATTCCATTTCTCTTCTCTCCATCCTTCTCTCCATTTTCACATCATTGCTGGTTGTATCATTAGTGTATATATTTTGGTTGATACATTGTTTTCTTTTCAGTAAATTCTTGCAGTTAAGACTTTAACTCTTGTTCCAAAAGACATTCCCAGAGCCTACAAACTCTTTGAATGTGGGTTTGTTAGGGCATTAATGGCATGAGCTTGCTTTGGGGAGGACCCACTGACATTCCTATTTGGAGCATTAGTTAACTTCTTTTCCTTAACATTTTATTTTTGTTCATTTCCTTCTTGACATCTACTTCACTGATGTTTTCAGTTGTCCCTTTTTATCTATCTTTCTTACTCCTTTCCCTTTTTCATTCTACCGCTACCAGAGGTTTGCGATTAGTCATGGGGGTATGGGGCCCACTTTTTTGATTTTCTCCTAGCCCTGACATTTTTGATTTTCTTCCTAACCCCTACACCTTCAATAGTTATCATTACTACATCTCTTGATCCATATTAGCCATACCACAACCTAGCCAATGGACATACACTGAAGCAAGGTATTAATTACTTAATGATTCAATTACCCTTGCTAATATATGATTGTGTTGTGTGTGCAGATGGCAATCATACAACAATGGAATGGATCTGGAGCAAACACTTGGAATGGAGCAGCGCTGAAGCAGCTATGCAAGGAGCAAGATCGATGGCGCACTTATGGACGGACAACGAAAAGCACAATCTTGGCGTTGGCAGCAGCAACACTTCTTTCTATCTCTCTCTTTCTCTCAAGCTGTCAACAAAGGTCTGATGTCATTGTAATAAGGTTTTCACGCTTGTTGTCATGAACACCAGTTTTGTCAAGTCTTGTAATAATGATCCGTTCACATGTCATCCCATTAGTTCCATTCCCCTCAATAATTCCATACCTTCTCGATATTATTGTAAGGAACTCGAGGACGAGTTTTCATTCAGTCATGGGGGTATGATGAGACGCGATATGCACAAGTCGCGATATCTCGTACGCAATATTGCATCCCCTACAATATCGTGTATGCGATATCGTGTCGTCCCCTGCGATATCACGTATGCGATATCACAGTTCGCCACCAAATCTATAAATAAGAGGCGACACTCCCCTCATTTCCATATAGAGGCTAGAAGTAGTGAAGCTCTAGTGGATTGATCACCCCAGAGATAGAATATTTTCCATGTGCCCACAGTAGGAGTCCCCCAAGTGAACGGTTCTTTATTCGAGCAGCTTTGTACATGAACGCAAGTTATGTACGACAATAAAGACAAGCTTTGTGGACAAACCTTGCAGTACATGGATAGGTTTATTTAATGTTATTTATTGCTTTCCTAGTAGTGCGACATGAGTACGACTTGGTTACGAGCATTGATGAATGTGTACGGCTAGCCAAGGAATCGGCTACTCATCGCGATTAGATTCTCTCACCCTTATCTCCTAGAACGTGGGACAAGTACGACTTGATTACGAGCATCTACAGATGTGTACGGCTAGTCAAGGAATCGGCTGCTTGTCACACTTAGGCTAGTTAGGTGCCTCAGTATGACTGCTTCGAGCACGTGCGTTACGTGTGGTAATCCTAGTAACGATTAGCATTTGGTAGCCACAGTTGCATAGTTCAGGGTGTGTACGGCAAGTGGGAACGGATGCTGATGCTAGGACTTAGCACTGTAGTTAGAATTAGTTTTAGTCTCTCAACCCTTCACCCCTTAGCATAGGAGATAAACCAGAAAAGACCAAAAAAATCATATACCTCAGACTTACTTAACCATACACCGTGACAACAACAAGTAAGTCTGGGAAGACAACGAATGATTAACCCCAAGTGTTCCATGGGGCGTTTAGGCATTTAGTCTGTGGAGTTTGACCGGATCATGCGTGCTACGCTCATTTCGTATGGTTGAGTGTAGGGGTACCTCGGCACTCATCACTCTACTAATTTGAATGTGCAATTGGAAACAAATATTAGCTATCAGGTAAGTGACTTGTGTAGAGATACCTCCTCTAATATTATCCAAATAGAATTTTTTCTTTCCTTCAATAGCATTCCATAATTTTTGTAGGGAAATTCTTCTAACAATTTTTTGACATTCTTTAGGATTGTAATGTAAAATAGTTTTTGGAATATTCCATTTTCTAAGCCACATCTTTCCATGTTGAAACCATCCTTTTTCTTGGGATGCATACAAACTTTGTTGGAAAATTTCTCATCATTGTGATACAATAGGTGATGTGCATAAGCTACAAATTGATAGATAACTTCAATCTCTAAGGGAATCAAATCAAAAAATTAGCTTCTAGAAGCATGATATCATAGTGTGTTTTTTTTATTTACCTTCAACTCTTCTAGCTAAAAATATTTCTTCACATTTTCTAGTTTTTTCAACTTGTAATGTTAGGACCCCAAACTGCACATCCATAAAGGACTTTAGTAATGAAAATAGTGCAAAACAACTATATATGTATTTCCTATGATAAAATTTGTTCTTTCTTGTATATGTTTCTAAGTCTAAACATAGTTTTCATCCTAGTTGCCACTCTTTGAAGGATACATTTATCCTATTTGTAATTATTAGAACATTCAAGGCCTAGATATTTATATGTTGGAATCATTTCAACTATTGCATTTCTAATTTGAAAATTACAATTCCTATTTCAAACTCCACAAGCCATAACTTTGGGTTTGTGCACATTAATTTGCATTCCAAAATATGAACAAAATTTATCTAAAACTTACAACATATATTGTAAGCCTTTCACTAATTTGGAAATTAATGCCACATCATTTGCAAATAGTAGATTGTTAATAGGCAAGTTTTTTACAAAGAATGAATATTTTTCATCAATCTCCTACATCCATGCCTCCAATTCATCAATGAAAATTCAAAATAAAGTTGAGGACAGAGGGAATCTTTACTTAATACTAATAGTACTATGTATTATGATGCTATCATTTGAAATACTATCATGTAGCTACATATTCACTTTCTTATAAAGGATTTGAATTACTGATAATAAATCTAATGGAATTTCAAGATTATGTAATCTTTACCATAGTTTACTAAGAATGATTGAATCATAAGCCTTGGAAAAGTTAATACAACAAATGAACACATGGTTACTTAGACCTTTATCTTGATCAATGAGATGCTTAAGAGTAAGCAAATGATCTATAGTAGAGTAACTTTACCTAAAACCTACTTGTGAGATGGTATGCATCTTTATTTCTTCTACACATTTTTCAAGCTTCTCTTCAATAATAGTAACTAGGAGTTTCCAAAATATGTCGTTGATGGCAATCATTCTATAATTATTTAAATCACACTTTCTACCTTTCTTGAATGAAAAAATTGCTCTATAGATGTATCATTTTCTTTCAAGACCAAATTCTAATGCATGATTAAGCTACTTCCAAACTGCTTTCCATACTAATGGACCTCCCGAATTTAGCATCTTTGAATATAAACCTTGAGCATCCATAACTTTATTTGATGCTAGTCTATTTATTCCTACTAAAGTCTCCTTTAATGGAATGTAGACAAACATTGGAACTATGCACTTGCTCTACTTTTGTTTTCTTTGTATACAAGTCTTTATAAAAAGCTTGAATCTCCTTGAATGGGAAATAAGATTTTATTCTCTACTTGTAACAAAAAAATTTCTAAAAGCTTCGTAGTTCTCTTTGAATTGAATGCAATAATCTTACTTGTTTATCATGAAGAAACTTTCTCTTCTTATTATGAATCAAAATTTTGTATGCTCGAATCACTTCAAGATTGGTTTACTATTTAAGAGCTTTTTGATGTTCCGAATATTTATCATCAAACCATTCATGTCTTTGTACTCTATGATTTCTTCTCATCTAGGTAGCAACGGCCAATAGAGTATCTACAATATTAACAGAGAGATTCCATCTTCTTTGAACTTCAGCCAAGATAGCTTGCTTCTTGTTAGCTCAAAAATAACTATATTAGAAATAATAGAGCTAACACAGAGATTTTAAGGTAGCTCAACTAGTAGATTGACTGGCCTACTCTAGTGTAAAACTCTCCCTAAATTTAAAAGTAATCATATGGCTTATTTTATAACTTAGACTGAGCACCACCATCAAACTTAAAGTTACAAGAAATAATTTTCAAAACATAGAGAAAGAGAAAATTTACTTGCCCTATCTTAAATCAGAGAGATATACTTCACAAACCTAGAAAAATACATAAATAGAGCTTTTCCAAAAAAGAGAGCAAAGAAGAAGGAAGAGAGGAAAAAGAAATTCCAGCACTAGAAATGTAGTTCATAACCAAAATTATTGGGATGAGCTTATACAACTCATTTTATAGTAAGATCCCTTCATAGTTATTTCTAGAGTTGTTGTAGATCTATTAGGAAAAAGAAGTTGAAGTAGAAACAATTGTATTTGTCTCATTTTAGCCTTCACTATAACTTTGAGATGCAAAGCAACACTAAGCATTAAAGCATAGCAGAGTAAAGAAGTAATTTGTTATTTCATCTTAATGCCAATGGTCATGAGTTTTCCTAGGAAACATTAAGCTCAACTTCTTATTCAGATAACAACTCTTATTAGCTCCATTTAATTCATTGCATCCTTGTTTTCATATTTAAAGGGCTAATCAAGCATCTAGCAATATAAGTTTTAGCTCTTCATTTTAGATGTGTTCTCCATAAGCTCTTTTATAATCATGGACTTAATGCATAAACTTCTTATATAATGGCCCATGAATCTTTCTATCATTTGGCTACCATTGCATCAAGAGTTCGAGTATATAACCCTTTACTATCCAATAAGTTCTTTTTAAAATTAAGATACTCCATATTTTTATTTCAACTTAAAAGTTGCAACTTCTAATAATCTTTGGCTCTTTAATTAGCATTTAATGCTGCATCTTAAGCATGTGTATTCCTTCAAATTGATCTATATGTTTTTGATTCCATCTAGATGGATTTGTGTACTGATGTGAAAATTGAGCTTATTTAAACCACAAGTTTCTATCAATATATCCTTTTTCATAGGCTTAGTTGAGATTTTTCTCCAAATGCTCACATGGCAGCTTTTAATTTAGCTTGTTGGAGAAAGTATCTAGATGTTTTGAAAACATCTAAATAGCTTTTAGCTTCATGTAACTCTATATGCTTTCTAAGATTTATTTTTGACAAGTGTTGACATAGCCATAAAACATATCTAAATGAATTGAATTTCACCTAGATGAATTCATTCACTAACGCTACCCTTAAATCATGTGTTTTGATAAATGCGATATAGTTCATTCTTTATATGCTGGCATGGCTTATGAAAGATCTTTTACTTGAGCTTTTTAAATTTATGAAGCTTCTAATTCATTTGGATAAGTTGAGATTCATTTAGATAGTTACACTATCAATGACATGACCCATTACATAACAAGGAAAACCTAAGCTATATAATCATAAGTTTCATCCAACTTATTTTAATTAAAGTCAACATGGCATCCCTAAAAAATCATGTTTTTGTGAGATTTTCTAAAATCATCAAGATGGTTTTGGCTTTTTAAATTGAGCTACCTTAAAAGATATAGCTGATACTCTTGCTTACAGAGCTTCCTAGCATCATGATCTTCTAAAACACATCTATATGATCTTCTTGAAGTTGATGTGTCATATAGATTTTAAGGATTTAATGGAATTGTATTTGTGCCATCAAGCCCTTCCTATTTTAGTGACCTCAAAAAATCATGTGTTTTGGAATAAAATAAAGGCTTTACTTTTCCCTACTAGGTCTATGCTTATTAAGCTAGATTAAAATTCTAAATAAGTATGTGTCTTTAGCTCATGATGAAAGCTCATTTCTATCTAGATGCTTTAGAAAGAATCTAGATCTAAAAGCTAATTGTTGATATGGCAAGGCTTTCCAGATCAGCATTTTGGTTCTAAAATTTTGATTCTAGAGTTATGATAATAAGCATTTTTTGGAATAGAAAACAAAAGAGTTTCTATAAGCTAGTTCTATGAGCTAAGTCAGCGTTAAGTTTTTTGAGGCAAAATGGTTCTACAAGTTATTTCTAAATGATGATGTGACAAGGGCTTCAAAAAACACTATAAATAGGAAAATAGATACAACACTACTAAATTGTTAGAATCATTATTTAGATGATATTTTTAGTTCTACAAGTCAATTCTAAACAATGAGATAACTACATTGATAAAAACCAATAGCAAGCTTGAACCCACAACCTTCCAAAAATAGATTCTTAAGAAACAAGAGTGCTTTACTTGGGTTTTGGCCAAACAAAATATGCTCTCATGTAATGGTCAAATCAAATCAATCTTGCAACAAGCTTCTCTGCAATTGTTAATGATGGATTCTACGTGTAAACACCCAAAAAAAACCATAAAGAAATTTTATAAACAACATTATGTAAGGAGACTCTAACCTACCATTTTCCTTTCTTGTAACAAAGCTCAACCATAATTTCCAAGCTCAAAACAACTAAAAATAACATATAAATGATTATATTGAAAAAGGAGAGCTTAAATTATTACTAAAAAAATAGAATTTTGGAACCCAATATAAGTAAAACACAAGTATACCCTAAGATATAAGGCTCAATTAGAACTTTATATAACTTAGCATTATCCACTAGAATGGAACATATGACTTGGAGCTTCTAAATCAAGTATCTTACCACTAGGCTAACACCTCATTATTACAAATACTTAGACTAACATTGAAGAATAGAATTTAAGCCTAAGGTATAGTAGTATTATAATAGGCCGTCTTTCAATGAGTTACATCTATGTCAAGATGTTTACGTTGCTAACCTCCCAGGTTGTTAAAAATTTTAAATTTATATATAATAAATCCTAGAAATAACTCAAAAGTGACATGTCATGTAATAAAGAAAATTCAAGAATTATTCATAAATATATTATCAACCTTTTGTGTATCTTAGTTAAGAAAAGATTACAACAATCATTAATGAATCAATAAACACAAGTGAAATTGTGAAAAAAAATCCCTAGTGTACAAGTCTCAACACTACATGGCCAAAGCAATCTACATTCCTATTTATGTTTTGATTCATTTAGCTTTAAATTTTTTTCATGTGATAAGTAAACCTAAAGATACAGAACAATAAAATTTTCTTCATACTTTTTTTCTTGTCTTCAACTTTAGTACATTTTCTTTTTTCCTTAGCCTCTTTTTTTCTTAAGTAAAAAAAGAATAAGCATTAAAACATATCTTTTACAATGGTAAACATTGTAAGAATTAAGAAGATTATAATATGTAATTGAGTGAATATGAGTCTACTCATCTTCTTGTAACACTAATTGCTTTTTATAGCTAATAAGATTAATTTTAATAACAAATATTTGCAAAAGCTTAATATTATGGAAATAGATTCCGTATGCTTAATGAGACTAAGAATACTATTAATTTCCTACCGAGCTTCTTAAAAATCAACGAAAGATTTAATAGCTTAAAAAAACATAGAAACTTAGAACATTCCTTACACTAAACATCAAAGTTTACAATCTACTTACTAATGATCAACCATGCATGCTCAAGTATAAATTACACTATATTTAAAGCATGTTGCACTATTGAAATATTATCTAGATTAAAATGTGGAAAAATAAGAATAATAGTTGGCATAAATGACTTGAATGTCTTATTTTTATATCACATCATTTAAATGTGAAACAAAATTGCAATGAGAAGATAGGTAAACTAAAATATGAATGAACACATATTATGATACAAGTTCACCAACTAGTGGCTCATATGTATTATTAGATAGCATAAAATTAGATATCCTAGCTGATTTAACATCACTAGGAAAAGACATAAATTTTTTTTGGTCATTAGCTTGTAAATATACATTTTGAGAATCAATAGAAATGTCTATATTAACAAAAGAAGTAGAAATTTTAGAATTTCCATAGGAAAATTCTAGAAAAATTAGATCTATTGGAGAAATATTAAAGAGAAAAATTATATTCATAAAAATAATTAAATCCACTAGAGATATGTTAGATCTAATTTTGATTTAATAATAAAAATATCAAAATAGCAAGTATTATTGAAGTAGAACTATGTAGGGATGGGTGTTGAACCTCGAAAATATGAGTAATAATAATTAAAAAAATTCAAAGTACATGAGATCACCAAATAGAGAGTAAAGAAAAAGCCTAATGGTTTTGGAAATACCTTTTCAGGTTTTCACCTTTATAGTCAATCCTAAAATATCTTCCCTATGGGATAGGAAAAGAATTAGGCCTTACCATTATTCAAAAGTACCATCATAGGTTTTCAGTTCTCACTAAAGAGTTTCTTGTAAAGAGAAGGAGAAAACTCTCTTTAAAAACAAAAGACTAAATCGATCAAAAATAATAAACAAATAGCAACAAAAGTTGAAAATTTTCTATTCTTGAGCCTTAAAAAATGAAATTAATATGATTCAAAATAAGTTTATTATTTAGCTTTCACTAAGAGCTTTTTTGCTTAAAGCTATGGTGAAAATCAATATGTTTGAGAATCTAATATTTAACTCTCAAAGAGATAGTTATGCCTTTGCTATTGGATAAGAACTATACACCAAGGCTTCCAAATAGAGTAGAGAACAAGCAGTTGAAGATATCTCCAAATCTAAAGAAAGTAGACAAAGTAGGATTATCACTAGAAATAACTTTATTAAGACTTGGTTAAAAATTACAAATTTTAGATGTTCATTTCTAATCATGTTGAACAATAGGACACTAAAAAAAACATGAGAAAATAAGTCTTTACTTCTACAAAGTGACATTGAGGAGGAACAGTTCTCATATGTTTAAGATAAGTGTCAATAGGAATACACTGATTAATAAGACACCATAGATAATACAAACTTTAGAAAAGGTAGAAGTTATCCAAATATATTTCATTTTTCTCATCCAAAAAGTGCAATGATAATTATATTTTCTAAGCCTTATTGAGTTTCTTATGAATAAAATCATTCTTTGTAATAATCTTATAAGCAACTTTGGAATAAAAAGGAAAAGGAGATTAAAAAAGTATTTAGAAAAGCTTGATGTAAACTATTGTTAACATTAATTCTCAAGATTAAAAATTAATTTTTAAAAGTTTTTTCTCTATATTCACACAATGAAGGCTAGAAGCTTTGTTTCATGTAACCTATTTATCATGCATATGCAAATAAGAAATTACAATGATACCAAATTTACTCCAAGTGGGAAACAATCAAGATAAATTAGTAGTCCAATATATACTATATTTGTAAGTAGACCAAAGTATTGGATTGTATTAATGAAGAAAAGAGTTGATATATTCTTAGTTTTCTAAGTTAGCAAATATGGAATGAAGATGGTATGCTTGGAAAACTCAATGACAATAAATTAAAATACTACAAAATCCTTTGACATTAGGAAATCTAGTAATGAAATCCATAAAAATAATGATCCAAGAAAGGTTTTGCATCTCTAATAGTTGAAGTAGGCTAGCAAGATTTTTATTTGAACCTTTATCCTATCAATATGTCAAGAAACTCTTGATAAAATTGGCCACATTAAATCTCATATTTTGCCAATGGAAGATTCTATGATTAGTATCAAATATTGTTTATGGTATAGATGGTCAACCCATAAGATGTTATGATATATAGCAATGATAGCCTCTCCAAGTCAATTCTAATCTAGAACATAAATGTACCTTTGTTAGAAGTCAATTTTTTTAATAATATTTACTCCAACTACATATAATTAAATTAGAACTTTATAACTTAATATTGACTTGAATCAAACTCATAACTTCAAGTTACTAAATTGAGGATCTTCCCACTAGGCTAACATCTGATTATACTCTACAATGAAGAATAGTTCAAAATAAAAAGAAAAAAAGGAAAAATTCTTATTTGATTTGAATGTTGATAGTACTATTGATTTTAATCTCTTAAGAGCATATAAATAATACATGAAAATCAAGAAAAAAGTGAAAATCTATTTCATGAATAAATAAGTGGAAAAAGGTGTCATTAAAATCAAATATTTGAAAACATTAATAATTTCCTATCATGTTCATGAATCTACATCAAACATTTAAGAAGGATCATAACATGAATCCTATTGAAATCAAGGAAATAAAAGCTTAAATTCAAAAACATTATATTCATCCCCATAACATACTACATATGGACTATTAGCCCATCACACATTAAGGGAGGGATTGTTAGTTTTGATGTAAGTATGATGCTTTTTTATTTTTCATGTTTATACCTTTATGTTACTTTGTCATTTATAATTCCTAAAACAATAAGGTGTTAGCCTAGTGGTAAGACACTTGATTTGGAAGCTCTAGTTTATGGATTCAATTTTGATGGGAAATTCTAAGTTATATAAAGTTTTAATTGGACTACATATCCTATGGTGTACCTATGTTTTACTTATTTCAGGTTCAGACATCCCCTACCCACTTTTATAATTCATACTCATTTTATTTTGCAAGATAAATTTCATGGTTTAACTTATGGTAGGATAAAGGTGATGGGTCATCCAAACCTATAACTATAGATATTCACCCTTACATAAAGTAATACCAGGTTTAGAGTTTAAACATTTTCTCAAGTTTTATAATCCAAATCTATGTAGAAGACCTTTATTTTTTTAACAATAAAAGTGAAGAAGATATAAATTTTTTCTTTTTAGTTCCTTTTTAGATGTGATACCATTCAAAACTCAAGAGTAGGCCTACTGCCTTTGGCTCTTGACCAGTTAAAAGAAAGTTTTGTGATATGCAATCTTCATTGTATGTATAGCTTCATCTACATACCATCATGGCTTTTGATTCATTCTATAATGGACTTATAGTAGCATGGATGATCCCATCTAAATATTAAAAAAAAAGACATTAGAGGATGGTTGTCTAAGTTATTAAAAAGATGAAAGGAAAAAGAGCCTAGATGGTTAATGAATGCTTTTATGCTTGATGATTCAAAAGGCGAACTCAAAGTAGTGAAGGATATTTTTGGTTGTCATATTTTTCTAGGTATCTAGCATGTTTAGAAATTGTGAAGGAAGAAATTATCATGTAAAGTTAGAGATTCAAATGTAAGAAAGGTTATGGTAATGAATTTGATAAATATTATGAATAAATATAATACTAGAGTTTATGTTATTGATGAACTCAACAAATATTGACCAATAGGAGCAATGCCATATAATCGTAAGCTTTGAAGATGATGTTGAGTGGATTACCAAGAATACTTATGTATATCATTGCATTCAATAAATATAAAAGAGATTATAATATATATGATAGAAGAAAAATGCTGTGTTACCATTGTAGGAATAGAAAAAATAATTATGATTATATTTTATAATTTTTATGGATTTTATGAATATAAGCATGAAACAAGAATAAACATAGACACATTACAATCCCTTTATAGATGCAATGCTCATGAATACTTATGCATGTCATAATCCCTTATGGGACAAGTGCAACACCATACACAGAAAGCAATAAAATGGCTCTTAGTCACAACCTCAATGGTCCAACACCATGGGATAATCATGACCCCTGCTTTTGAAGGTTAATCATATTGTTATAATAAAATTCCACCCTTACCAAGGGATGGAAGATTACAAGTAGGAAGAGGCTTCTTAGTCAAGGATGACACTTGAGACTATTCGAGCCTCAACTAACAAGTTTTGTAATATTTGTTCTATCCAGAAATTTGATTAGAAAATAGTCACCAAAGAGGAGAGTGAAAAGTGTAATTGAAAAAGAAAAATTTCAAAGTTCAAAATGGCCTTGAAAAATTTTCCTAGAACATTGCCTATAGATGAAGAGAGTATTATGAAGATTGAAAAATATTGATGAGTGGTGAGGTACCCCTACACTCAACCATACGAATACGAGCGTGCACGCACGATCTGATCGAACTCCGCAGACTAAATGCCTTAACACCACAAGAAACACTTGGGGTTAATTGTTCGTTGTCTTCCCAGGCTTTCTTGTAAGTGTCATGGTGTATGGTTAAGCAAGTTTGAGGTATGTGATTTTTTTGGTATTTTTCGGTTTATCTTCTATGCTATCAAAGGAAAGGGTTGAGAAACTAAGCTAACTCTAACTAATGTCCTAAGTCTAAATTAACTAGCCTCAGCATCCGTTCCCACTTACCGGACACACCCTGAACTATGCAACTGTGGCTTACCAAACGCTAATCGTCACTGGGATGACCACACGTAACGCAAGTGCTCGAAGTGGTTGTACTGAGGCACCTATTTAGCTTAAGTGTGATAAGCAGCCGATTCCTTAGCTAGTCGTACACACCCGTGGGTGCTCGTAACTAAGTCGTACTTATCACACGTTCTAGCCTAGCAATGAGTAGCTGATTCCTTGACTAGCCGTACACATTGGACTACCACTAGGATTACCAAGTGCAGAATCCTGGAATATGCTACTGGGTTACCAAGTAGCCAATGCTCGTAATCAAGTCGTACTCATGCGTTGCAACAAGCAGCCGATTCCTTGACTAGCCGTACACATCCGTAGACGCTTGTAATTAAGTTGTACTTGTGCACACTAGGAAAGCAGTAAATTAACAATAATAAAACCATGTGCTGCAAGGTTTATCCAATCAAGTTCGTCTTTATTTCCACACACAACTTGGGTTCAGGTTACAAGCTGCTCGAATAAAGAGCCATTCACTCTAGGACTCCTACTTTGGGCACATGGGAAAAATTCTAACTCTGGAATGATCAATCTGCCAGAGCTTCGCTACTTCTAGCCAGGATTGGGAAATGAAGGGAGTGCTGCCTCTTATTTATAGATATGGCGGCGGACCACGATATCGCGTACGCGCTATCGCAGGGGAAGACGCGATATCGCGACACAGTGCATGTCGCGTCTCATCATACCCCCATGACTGAATGAAAACTCGTCCTCGAGTTCCTTACAATGATATCAGGTAGGTATGGGATTATTAGGGGAAATGGAACTAATGGGATGACATGTGAACGGTCTTTATTACAAGACTTGACAAAANACTCCTTGCGTAGCTACTTCAGTGCTGCTCCACTCTAAGTGTTTGTGCCAGATCCATTCTGTTGTTGTATGATTGCCATCTGCACACACAACACAATCATATATTAGCAAGGGTAATTGAATCATTAAGTAAAGAATACCTTGCTTCGGTTTAGGTTCATTGGCTAGGTTGTGGTATGGCTGATATGGATCTGGGAAAATGTGGATGATGCCTACTGAAGGTGTAGGGGTTAGGAAGAGAAACGAAAAAATGCGGGGCTTAGGATAAAAATTGAAAAATCAGGCCCCGTACCCCCATGA